>APFE031566899.1:0-12302 GCA_000404065.3 Pinus taeda | reverse complement strand
TAGATGATGATGATTAACTTCTACAAAGACCAATGTGGTCTATTGGATCTTAAGAAAGTAAGAGATTAATTCATAATCTTTAATATTTTATTTCTATAATAAAAAAGAAGGGGAATAAACGTTCCTAAATCACAATAGCTTTGCTTAAAAGGTCAAGAAGGTTGGTAGTGTGACAAATGTTTTAGAAATGTGAATAAATGTGAGTAAGAACCCTGTAATCCAAGAGAAAGTGATTTTCACCTTCAACCCTCCTTGTATAAAAAAGGTGACAAATTCGTTCATCCCAAAGTGTTATGGGAATAGACCAACACCTAGTTTCACTTTGAATCACATGAGAATTGTTTCTTATCTTCACAATGTCCATTTTCTTATTACAATTGGCCAAGGAAAACATAATTCTAGTTATTAAGAGAGGGGTTGATTATCTCCTTATAATATATCAACTTCCTTTTCCCCTCTATCTCCTTACCATCCCACAACTTATCCTTAAATTTGGAAGTAATAGTAATTTTAATATTATCCTTATTCTCCAAGATGATGTCGTCCTTTATCGGACAACGATGAAGCCAAGCTTGGACATCCTTGTGCCAATCTCACTTGAGCTAGAGGTTGGGGTTTTGACTACATTTAGAAGAAATTTTAGGGAACTTCTTGGCTTCCATGTTGTAAAACTTCTTATTATACAACAAATACCTAAACATAACCATGTTTTCAATGGGGGAAAGGCCAACTTCAGTCAAGAGGATAGGATAGGGATTATTTCCTTTAATCTTAAGGTTGTAGGTTATAATTTTCTTAATTCAATCTTCCTTCATGATTCTCTAGATATACTACAACCCCAAACCTCACAACCATATAAAATAATAGAACTGACAAGAGTCTCAAAGAGGAGTTATTTTTTACTCCAAACCTAAATGTCAATCAACTTATAATTGTTTTCAAGCTCATAATAAGTTTTCCATCCTCCAATAATCTTTTTCTTAATGTTATAATTCTAGGTGAGCTAATGATTAATGTCAATACCTAAATATTTGTATGAAGAAAACTTATCCAAGTAATTGTTATCATAAATGAAATTATCATGATTGATCTTTTTGGATTTAATTATCATGACTTTAATCTTTTCTGTATTAAGGGTCATAGCCATCCTGGAGCAATGATCATGGAAGATTTTATGTTTCTTGTTGAGATCATGATGGCTTTTGACTAGGAGGAAGATATCATCAACATAAAGGAGAAGAGTAATGACCATACTAGCAAGCTTGGGGCCATTGCATCATGTAGCTTCCCAACACTCTTCTAGCTTATCAATGTAAATGCTAAAAAGGGTATGGAATAGGGGGCACCTTTTCATAATGCCGATATTGCATTTAATTTCTTTAGACCAACCTTTGGTGGTCTTAAGCTTAGTGACAACATTCTCGTATAGCCAAATCACAACAATCCTCAACTCGAGAGAAATCATTATCTATTCGAGTATTTACCATAGCTTATCTCGAGGAACTTTGTCGAAAGATTTTCAAAAATCAACAAAACAATATCAAATACATATTTTATTTAAAATAATATATTAATTTTATGCAATATATATCGAATATCTTATATATATATATATATATTAATATATAATTATATAATATATATATATATATTATAATTATAATATATAAAATATATATTCTATATATATAATATATATATAAACAATTCTCCGAACTGATATTTTCTATGACTACATTAGTTCATTTATTCATATTAATTTATTTTTTAATAGAATATTATTTTACACGTTATTTTAGTTTTTCTTTTCTTTTATATTATAATAATACAAAAAAAGAATTCATAACTCAAAACATAAAAAAATATTAACATTATGCTGTAGCGGCTACAACCACCCTCCAAAATTTTGCCTTAGCTTCATTTTGGAGCCTCCCTACCAACCATCGTTAGCAGCATGTCTTGCACTATCTAGGTACATATGCTTCAGCTGAGTTTCAATGGCTTATCAACTTGTGTTTGCTAGCTTGTTTTCCTTCCACCCGCAAGCTGACATCCCAAAACTTGGTCATTTTCTGGTTGTTGTGGTCACTTGGGAAATTGCGCAGATTTAGAGGGGAACTAGCCTTATTCTCAAGAATTGTGCAGAACTTCAAGGCAGCTTGCTACTCTCCAGAAATTCTCAGAGAAAGCAAGCAACCTTCGCTCTGAAAATTGCACAGAGCAACCCATCACTAGGCTCGATCTCAAAATTTGCACAAATCTGGCTCACAGCTTTGGCTTCAGTCCAGAAATTGCACAAAGCCTGAGGGGCAGCTAGAGCCACTCAACCTAGAAACTATGCAGAAGTCACTCCAAGGCTTGTAGTCAATTGCATGTGCTCCCAAGTTGACCGGTTCCCTCCAGGACTGAGAAATATTGATTTGCATGCATGGGCTGCAAAAAAAGCAAAAAGAAAAGAAGCATCCCTAGATTTTAGGGATCTATTTTTAGTAGTTGGAGGTTACATGCAAAAGTCATTTTAGAAACCTCCCGCTAAGTGTCACTTGTTACTAGATTTGTGGCATGCACGTCATAAGCCTCGATCTTATCAAACTTTTTTTCGACGCTTCAGAGCTCATTATTCATTTCAATCTTGGAGCTCTGGCATCCCACATTGCATCTAGGAGCATGCGGCACACTCAACTCATCTTTTTATGGGTAAGTCCGCTTTTCATGGATTTCGCTGCTTTTCTATTGCTTTTTTTATTTCAGTTTGTGTGAGTGTCGTTTTCTTGTTTTTGTTGAATGCTTGTTGTCGTTTTAATGCATGTTAGCTTGTAGAAGCATTGTTTCAAGTTTTCCATTACATCTCACTGCTGTCACATGCATGACATTGTTTTTGCACTAACGGTGTCATTGCGGCGTCTCGCTTCACACACTTACTTGTCTTCCCATTTATTGAATCCTGCACTCACTGTTTGCATGCATGATCATTCATTATTGTCTGCACTCAACTTCAGACATGCATTTAGCGTTTACATGTTTTGAGTCACCCATCGGCAGGTCTGGGATGCCTTGGCCCAATCCTTGCCTTTCCCGGCTTGCACTGCACATTTATGAGAGTGAAGGATCTGCCTTCCTCCTAGGAATTGTGCAAATCTTGCCCAACAATTGCCTCCTAATCTTTCTCTGCGCAATTTTGAGAGGAAGTGCCCCATTGGCCCCTGGAACTGCATAGATGTAGTTTGACCAGGTTGCAGTCAAGCTAACTAAAACTGCATAATGCACAGTTTCAGTCCTCAACAGGCCAATATGGATTGTGCTTTGCATAGTTTCAGCAGTCATTCACCTCACTAAGAGTATAGACTATGTTTTGCGTAGTTCTCAAAGTCAGTTTCCCAGCCTCTCGGTGAAAATTGCGCAAACCTTCCAGTCAGTCACCTGTTGTGTTGCATGTCAGTCCTCAAGTTGCTTTTGGTTTTCAACTGAAATATTTTTTTACATGAGCTTTTGTCTATCTCCAGGTATCACAGGTGTTTGTCCATTTCTCAATAATATAGGTACAATGGCTTCCAAGAGAGCAGGGTCAAAGGACACCGTTGACAGTGCAACTAGAGATGCAGTCAAGAAAGTGTCTATGGGCTTGGCCATCTATGAAGAAACTAAGTTGTTCATAGACAAGGAGATCAAGATGAAATGGAAGGACATCAATGAAACCTTTTCAGGTAGATTTGAGGAGAATTTGGAGTATCCTAGAGTCTATGTAAACATACACAAGTCTGGCTTGTACTAGATTGCATGCAGGTATCCTGCATTTCAATGTGCGAACATGATGCACTGGATTGTCTCACATACTAATACAAAGACAATGGTGTTGAGAAGTGTCAGTAGAAGAGAACTTTCTACCTTCAGGGAAAAGGATGTTTAGGTGATGTATCACTTTCTGCAGCCGGTGATCATGATGGATACGCCCTTCACTAGACCCAACAGTAGTGCAAAATCAAGAGACATCTTGAAGAGTTATGTGAAAGAGCCATCTAAGTTTAGGACAACACCCAACCAAGCGTATAAGATAAGGATACTGTGGAAGGCATATTAGCTCCTGGTCATCTTCGCATGCCACTTATATGGCCAAGAAAGTACATAAACATTCTCGTAGAGTTGGATGATTGTGTTGGATCAGCTGGTGAACAAAGGAAGATCTTTTAACTGGTTCGACATGTTAGCTCTCAGGTTGCCTGACATCTGCCCAAGGGTCAACAGGAAAAGGTTTTCATGTCCGCTTACATACTTGATTCAGTCTGTGCTTGTCAGTAGTTCCCAAGCTTGGGTTGGGCATGGACACCTTCATAAACCTATGTGCATACTTATTGTAGGTTATTCTCGAGATGCAGCTTCTGTGGAGTTATAATACAACTATTAGACCACTTCATCATCCTGGTGTATAAGATGATCTTTGAGCAAGAACCACCTTTCATGTTGTAGGAAAATATGGAGGAATTAATTTACATAGCAGATTAGTATGCCTCACCCCTTGGAACCTTCATCCGAATGTACAATGCAAAGAAGGTTCCTCATGTTTTTATTGAAGTTTTCAATGGATAAGCTAGTCATGCAATAGGTTTCATATCACATCTCAACATGGTTGTCAGCGAGACTGAATAGGAAGAGGAAGGCACCTTGGCCCGCTCTTCCTTTGTAGATCGGGCAGTATGAGATCCATAATCTCAAACATGCTGAGGCCGAGACGAATGAATTCAAGAGGTTCATCTTTGGCACCAGAAGTTTCAATCCATATGACCCGCATTTCTTAGTGAAGGAACACTTTGCGAGAGTGTATCATCCTTGGATCCACGAGACATGTCATTGGCCTAAGGAATACCCATGGAGATACTACTATCACTTCTCAAGGCTCAATGAATCAGACAACATGGATGTATAATGGTTAGTAGTGCATAAGGAAACAACGTCTTAGAGAGCAACACCATCAGTAGTAGTAGAAGGCAACAAACCTACGCTTGACAAAGGCAAGAGGAGGGTTGCTGACATCACGTAGGTGGACCAAAGCTGCAAGTTCAAAGAAAATCCACTTGTGCTAAAAGAATCATTGGAGATTGAGGCAAAGAGGCGACAAGAGGATCACACAAAGGAAAAGGGAGAAGCACAAGTTGGAGGAAGCAGAAAAGGAGTTGTAGGAGTTGAAGCAGCAAGTCAGGGAAGAACAAGAGTTGCACAGAAGAGAGAAGGAAGCGTAGCAGGGACAAAAACAATAGGAGGTGAAGCATGCACAGTTGATGAAACTATGCCTATACAAGTTATTGATTCATCTGAATAGCTAGCACATGGCAGATAAGGTGAGCAGTCGTAGGAGTAGGACTTTTCTCAAAAGATTGAACAGATGTTGTAGCACATGGACACGATATGATTCAACTCAAGTTAGATCAGGGCACTGATCTCATGCCTCAACACTAAGAGGTCACCCCACCAGCTTCACCAGATTTAGAAGTAAAGCAAGTCCCAACCGATCAAGGAGACACTCAAATCCTTCAGGAAGTGGATGTTTACAACATATCTTTCGATGAGTCACAACACAGAGTTGTGCAGTCGCACAAAGTGTCCACTCCGGATGTTCATGTATCTTCTACGTAGTTTGAAGAGCGAGTGATCTTGTACGATGTGTGCAGACATTCTGCTACATTGGCCGATGCTACCAAGGCATATGCCAAAGCCACCAGCTCGAGTGTTAAATTCTTGATAGTTGAAAACGAGTGCATGGCTAAGGATCTACAAGTGGCCAAGTAGGGAGAAGAACAAGTTACAACATTTGGTAGAGTAGAGTTGAGAAAAGTGACACTTGATGAAGTATCATCTCTTAAGAAAGTCATGTGGAAGTTGTACTTCAGGTTCGTCACTGTGCATAAGTTAATTTGTCATCTTAACGGTTGGTAGAAACGTTGTGCTAGGAGAGCACACATCTTGTCAGACGTACACGCTATTTTTGATCACATGAAAATATGGACAATGAGTTACAAATGATCCCCATTGCACTTGCTAAAGATGATGAATCCAAAGGTGGTAGAGTTGAAGGCACACATCTGGAGTTAGATCCGAAACTATGAGGAACTCTCACATCTCATCACCATCTTGCAGGCTTCACATGCATGAGTGTTTAGGAGCATGGATGTCATTGTGCACACGCATGAGATCCCATCCATTGGCACACTCACCGAGGAAAAGGAAAAGAGCCAAGTCTGGCTAGAGCTGGACATGTACATTGATCAGTTGATGCACATAGCCACCAACGTAGACTTGCAGATGAGCACAAAGACTATGCACTAGTATGTTGCTGGTCCAGCTACACTCAAGACTATGATGTGCATACTATCCGATGAGTTGGATAGAGGTGTCAAATTAGTGTACTTGAATGCAACAGAGGCACGAGTTCAATTTCAGAAGGATGTCACCATAGAGCATGCGGAAACCATAATGGAATACCAAGCTTGACATCAATTCACCACCGTTGATCATCGAGAGGATATCGAAGAGTTAATATTCCCACAATTGTCTGAGTCTTAGTGATGTCTTTCATGGATTACTCAAGCCTATTTTTGTCTTACATGGGTATATGTGCAGATTGCAATGTAAACATGTTGTAAAAGTGCAATACCAAGTCTCAATAGTAGAATGTAACAGTGATGTGTAAGTTGAAGAGTCATGAGGGCAGTTGAAGAGTCATAAAGGGGAATGTCAAGGGCCACCCCATCCTTTGCTATTTATAGAACATCATAACTCATTGTACAAGCTCTTGGGAGCCAAGATTCCTATAGGTATAATTTAGAGAAATCTTGGAGTGTATTGTAATGAGCCTTGGCTTGTCCATATTGCAGAGCTATTACATCTCTTTGGAGGAGCAAGCGATAGTGACTATAATGTTTCACTATTGGGGCTAGTGGAAGTCATGGTTTTATGTATGATTGGATATTTCATTCTTTTAATATAACAGAGCCAACATGTTTCATGCATATATTTTTATTGTAGTTCGGCTATCCTGGTTACTTTAATGATGTATGTAGTTGTAATTTACACATGTATGTATGGACTATTCTGTATGTGTTTGCATCAATCTTATTGAAGTGTGTTGTTGGTATAATCCATCACTTTGGATCAGAGTTTATCTTTATTTCCATCTTGTGATCTCCTTCCACTCGTGTGTTCCGCTTCAAGCCGCGTGCTATCATAGGTTTCTAAGGGGCGTATTCACTCCCCCTTCTATGTGTTAGAGCCTTTCATGCACCTTCCTTGACTTGCTGCAAGGTCACACCCTTGCTACCAACAAGGACATCATACTTATCTATGCACACAACCACAGTGAAGGCGATACCATACTACCCATTGTTGGGACTCCTACTCCAAAAGGTCTGAGGTCTAGTTGGTACTTCCTACCTAGGAGATCCCCTAACATGTTGGTGGGTCCAGCACCAAAATTACATTATTAGAAAAAAGAAAAAAAAGGAAAAAAATTAATATAGACAGGCTTGTTACATTTAAAATAAAACAAAACTCTGCACAATTAATTAAACAAAACATATTTTGCCACAAAACAGTAAAATATGTGTGTCAAATAACGTGAAAATTGACAGTTTACACTTTTTAATTAACCTAAGTTAACAGTAGCCATTGTGGCAAGTAAAATATGTGTGTCAACTAACGTGAAAATTGACGGTTTACACTTTTTAATTAACCTGAGTTAGTAGTAGCCATTATGGAAAGCATAATGTGCAGAGTGATGACATATCACTACAAAATAAGGAAACATGGTAGTTGCAATACATGATTTATGCATTTTGATATGGCCAAAATAGATGACATGTGGCAGTACAAAGCTTGAGGTGTTAGGTAACGTATAGTACCCACATCATGCTTAGTGATTTGTTTCTCGACACGAATTCATACTGTATCATTTAAAATTGGTGGAGAGCATGGCATAATAGAAGTTGTGAGACGAGTATCTTTATGTCATTTAATAATCCAAATTTAAATAGGAACACAACAAATTATAGATATAACCATACACACAGAGATGTAGTGGAAATAAAACTTCATTTCATTAATATCAAAGAACTGAAATATGCTTACATACAGAATGGAAATAAACTAGCTCGGACGATTGTAGCTTATCTCTGAGAAGAGATGTGGCGGCTACATGCCTCTGAATTGTGTTACAATGAGGCTTGAAGGCCTATTTATTATTGAGAAACAATGGAAAACTCTAAACATCCAAAAACCTAACCCTAGGAGATGCAATGTGAAACTATGGGCCCCGTTGGGGTAAGTTGGTACATCAACTTCTGGGGTCGTAACTTTGGCATATGATCTTTGTTTGATGCACACAATACCCCGTTAGAAATATCTATTCGACGACTACAAAAAATTACAAAGAATATCAAGTTGAAGAATCATCTTTATCACCAATGGATTTAAAAAAAAACATCATTTATGGCCTCACAACAGCTCCAGAAGTTTAGGACCCAAAAACTGCCAAAAATAGTAAACTGTGCTACAATTAAGGAAACTAAAAAACTCAAAGAAACAATGGTGGGGGTCCAAGTAGAATAAGAGGGTGGCCACCAATATCCACCTAGATTATTCCTCCCCCCTTAGGAAGAAATGGTCCCCATTGCATTGTGTTCCTCCACGAGATGAGGAAAATTTTGCTAAACGTGGTCCCTGGTGAGTGACTTGCCTTGGTGAAGGAGTTGGTCTGCTTTGACAACTCAATATAGATGGATCCTTTGTTGTAGGGTGTTCTTGATCTTGTGTCCATGATCCGAATAGTTTAGGCTTGTTCCATGCAATCTGAGTTTAACTCCGTTGTTGTGAGTTTTTCTACAATGTTGGATGTGTCCAACAATGGTGGAAAGTAGGGTCGAAGGTGGTCCACATTGAACATTGGGTGCAGACCAAGGAATGTTGGAATACTGAGCTTGAAGGCATTGTCCCCTACTGCCTTAGTGATGGTTTATGGTGCATATCAGAGTGGGCGGAGCTTGTGTTGGGCCCCAACGAGGCGCTCCTTCTGCAAATGTGGCCAAACTTTGTCGCCCACCTGGAACTTGTTTGGCACTCAATTCTGATCATGCCTCTAATTATACTTAGAATTGGATATGTCCAATATGTCATGGACCTATTGGCATATGTGATGAATGTTCTCAATGAAGTTGTTTGCCTTGTTGGCCTCAGACTAGACATGAGCCGAATCTACCTGAGTAGTTGCAAATGGTATGGCCACATCAATGGGACATAGTGGTTGGAATCCCAAGCCCACCTGAAAAGGGTTGTGTCTAGTTGAGTTGTGGAGCCCGGTTATAGATGTGATTGACATAGGGGAGGCTCTAATCCCATGTGTGTGGATGATTTGAGTTGTACATGCATAGAATGTGTACGATCATCCTGTTGATGACCTCTCTCTGGTCATCAGTTCATGCACGTCCTTGGGTTTCCTTTATAACCTTGTTCATTATCACATTGCATATTTGGATGAATTGTATATTTCCCAAAAATGAGGCCAATACTTTATTCAATAGTGAACTATACTATTATTATTATTAATTTCACCTTTTGGTTTGCCATCACATTGCTTTTTCAAACATTATAACTTGGCTCCTTGTAATGTTGCAAATGTTGTAACTATGAGATACATAGTCTTAAGCCTACAATTGTATGGTTTCCACATTCAAATTTATAAGTAATGGGGCTTTAGTGTTAGTGAGTCAATATTGCAAGATGTTGTAAAAGATTTGAACTTAGATTCGCCTTTCATCAATGTGGCTTCCTTCACCATAATGTTTTGTACCATTCTTCGTAGGGTGATATCAACACCATATTATGATATTCAATGCACAAATTTGTGGTATATTTTTCCTTAGACAGTTCTCCAACACACTCTTTATCACGTCCTTTATTGCTAATATTACATACAAACAACCTTTAAATATTTTGATAACACCATACTTGTGTAGTATGATTGATACATTGACCTGCATTTGTTGCCTCACATGCATGGATTTAGCATTATTATATTAGTTGAATTAGATCTTTCATGTGCGCTCTATCACATCCCTTGTGTGTCCACTATATCATTCTTTTATTTCACCTAGCGTAGTCTTCATGATTTGGTCGCATTCTTGAAATGGTAATTTTGCATTAATTACAATTTGTCCATTGTATGATTTTTATAATGTTCCTTAATCCTACCACTATATGCAATCTTTAAATAGATTCACTCCAATGGTGAGTTCAATATTTGTATGTGACCTTGGGTATGAGTTCAATATTTGGATGTGACAGGTGTTCACAAAGCTAAGACAGCCCAAACACACAAAGACAAACCTTCGAAATCAACAGAACAAGATCTCAAGCATTACAAAGCAATCATCATGCCAAAGACGACACTTGGTAGAGAAAGCAAAATGGAGAAAAAGACTCTGATAAAGCTCAAGGAATGAGCTAAAGTGTTTGCAACCATTAAAGGAAAAACCAAGGAAGGCTCTGAAATTTGAATGTAATCCACAATTTTGGAAGGTATTGCAGCCACTACAACACTTGGAGATACACTAGTTGAATACCAACTTCTCTATTTTGGTATGTTTATAGTGCATGGCCTTCATCCTTTAGGGAGTATTGATTCATTTTGAAAATAATTTCAACTTCCCCACTTACCTCATGGATAGACATGGTTCACCTTGTACCAACTCAGTTGATCACAACATAAAATTAGCTTGATCACAATGTTTCAAATCAGGAAGAGTAATTTGGCTCATGAGGTTAATATTTTTAGAGTATAGTTTTTCATCCATGGTTTTTCCCTACCGCCAGCAGGCCTGGATAGTACCCTGATGAAGTCACGCAGGAACACAAGCATTTCTCCACTGCCAGCGAGCCTGGATAGTACCCCAGTGGAGCTACCTCCTTCACCTCTCTGCATAGGAAGGCTATCTCTTCTTTTGCCTTTTTTATTTTGAAACAGAACTATGCATAGGCACTTATTTATTTTTGGGGCAGAATAGGGATCCTAACTTATTGAGAACAGGAGAGGTTGTTCCTTGAGAAGCATGTAAATACCTCTGATTCAGGTTTTCTCATTTAGATTTCCCCTTCTCCGTTTCTACTAGTTGGATACGATTGAACACACTATAGCAAAAAACTAAGTGTAAGCATGAGGTTTTCAAGACTGGACATAGGTTCATGGTTTGAACAAAACTCTCCTTACAGATGGATCATATTTTCTGTCAAGACTTCATCAGTCAAAAGTTACAAACAATGACAAAGAAGACGAACACAGGACTAGCGAAGCATTGCAGTGTCACAAGACTCTTTGAACTTCAACCACATACACATTCAGAAGCCAGAATGTAGTGTGGAACAAAACTTATTTACAAAGAAAACAATAGAATAGTAAAGCAAACAAAAACAGCAAGCAAACAAAAGAACAAGCAATGAAAATAATATGTACATAGCACAGGGTGCGACCCCAGATCATTGGAAATAACATTTTAAGTCTTGACCATGATAGGGAGGGTGTCAATATTCCCGTCAAGTGATTGAAGATGATACATGTGTTGGCCAAGATTCTCGTGGATGGTAAATGGGCCAATCCACAAGTATTGAAAATTCGCGTGCTTTCATTTATCCTCGCGGGGTTTGTCCCACTTTAAGACTAAGTCACCCACACTTAAGCTGGTACTCCCTACAAACTTTTTGTCGAACCATCTCTTGATACGATTCTGGTTGAGTGTGAATTTTCTTTTGCTTTCATCCTTTCTTCCTGTAGCTTGTGCAGTGTGTCCATCCTACACTGACCTAATAGACACAACTTGCCTTGCGATTCTTGGGACAACTAGAGAGTAGTGAAGTAGATGTTCGATGGGAGGAAAGATTCTTTTCCATATACCAAGAAGTAGGGGGAGCTATTTAGAAAAGGCTTAAGTGTGACTTGGTAATCCCATAAAGAATTCACTAGAGAGGAGTGCCAGTTTTGTTGTTGAGAGTAAATGGTATTTTTGATAATGTGGATGAGGTTCTTGTTTGTAAACTCAACAAGACCATTTCCTTGCAGGTAGTAGTTAGCTGAATGTTTCAACACAACACCATTTTGCAATGCAGATTCATAAAGCTTTAATGAAAAAAAGTACATTGCATTGTCAAAAACAAGTGATACAGGAATGCCAAACCTAGACATGATGTTCTGATGTAGGAAGCTGATGACTTCCTATTCGTTAACTTATTTTAGTGGAACTGCTTTTATCCACCACGTGAAATAATTT
>APFE031566877.1:98685-116835 GCA_000404065.3 Pinus taeda | reverse complement strand
ACAGCATAAAATTATTAATATGTTCTTCTGCAGAAGTTCCAGCATCTGGATTGAATTTGGGTATCCATTTTTCGGGGTAATCAGGTAATGGATGTAAAGGTGCAGGCATAGTGACCGCACCAGGACTTCTCCATGGTCTTTGGGCCATTTTAGGATTACCGACGTTCGCTTGTGGTGTTCCAGGTGCTTGAGGTGGAGGTGGAAGTACTGACTGAAAAGATTGTGATGCTTGAGATGAAGTACCTTGATGAACAACTATATGAAGTGGTGATGTGGGTGTATGACCTCGAACAGGTGATGATGAAATGGAAGATGATGGAGAAAGGGTATCGCTACCAGAACCTTCAGTTGTCTTTTTTATCCTTTTCCTTTCTGGTAAAGGAAATTCAAGTGGCTCAATACCTAGCTTTCCACTTTGGAGTCTGGTAAGATGAGGGGGTAAATGAAATTGCGAAGTGTGACTGCCTTGTGATACTTCAGATCTAGGAGGGGATATTGAGAAGCCTTGAAGTTTCTGGATGATGGATTGAACTTCAGGGGACTCGGGACTTAGGCGTTCTGAAGTATGATGTAATTGAGCAGTAGTGGTTGATTCCTCTTCGTCTCGTCTGGATACTGGAGATTTAGAATGCGAACAAGATATTCGAGGAGAGGTGGAGGGTGAATTGCTCTTTGAATGGTTTGTAGGTGTTGGCTTACTCGCCATTCATAGCGTATGGCCCTCCTTCTAGCGCCAGAAATGTTGAGGCCTCAGAAATCGTTGCCACAACATCGGGGATAACCACCCGGTCTGGACCTTGGTACAGCTCCTTTTCCGTTTCGAATGGTGGCTCCGACTGGAGATAAAGGGACCAGTTTCCCAATAATGAAATAAAAGGGATGGATGGGTGATGAATAAATTGCTTAACTGATAGGCAAATGACTTATTCTATTGACAAAAATAGGGAAACTAATACTACTCCCGGGAACAACTTATTCATTCAAAATGTAGCGTTAAATAATCTTTATCTATTTATCAGGCATATAGATGACTCTGTAAAATAAATAAAAGATGTTCAATCATTCAAAGATTGCTTCACATGAATAGTCACAATGAAGCGATGCATACAGATTACTACATTCACTATTCATATCATCGATACATATATATGTCTAAAAGGAGAGCATGCGATAAACAACCAGTAGTGGAATGCATAAAGAATGCTATGAAAAACACATATATATATAAGTGATAATAGCAAGAGCGATTTCAATAACAATTCATATAACGAAAAAGAATACAGACGCAGATAATAGTACCATGTGAGCTGTAGATCGATCCGAAATATCAATCGTTATTCAAAATTCCTTCTTCAACACAGAAATGCTTTCAAACAATGACAATAGTGCACATTTGCATAAAAGCCTTCCTCATCAAATTCGAAATAATTGGTCAAGTTTCATAAAAGAATATCCCTGAAGTACAATAGTGCAACTTCAGGGTTTAAGTCATATACAAAACTTTTACGACCCTTTCTAAATGCATGAAAGGGTCTTTAAATACTACTAAACTAAAAATATCTATGAAACAAAATCCTACTAAATTGGTATCAGTAAATCTGGTCTACTTCTCAGGGGCGATCTGGCAGTTGGTGAAATGAGTCATGCCTCAGGTTGCTTGCCCTTAAAACCTTAGCTGGCTTATCGCGAGCATTGGTTCTACTTCTGGCGGTTTGTTGAGGCGTAAACTGAATTGGGCGGCGAAGGTGGCATCCTGGATGTCAGGTATAATATAACCAACAGCATCGGTTAGGCACTTCAAGACGGCTCTTTGGCTGTATGGTTTGATTAAGAAGAACCAATATGCATCCCATGTCATACTGTTGACTCCAACGATCAATATTGCGCTTTCCTCCAAGTTCGGATAGCATGAGTGCTCCAATATATTTGTTGTTGTTAATTGACCTGGAGTGCATTGGGAAATTATGTTAGATAAATACAATGTATTATTCACTAATTCAACCAAATTTCCACTGATTGTCCTGCATCTGGAAGTCGCTCTTTCTGCTTTCATCAATTGTGATTGCCATTCTGTGAATAATATCTCTTTGTGCGATTCTAGAATTCTTGGTAGAATAGCTGCCCGGCCTACATCTGAATCTTCCATTCTATAAAGTTTGTCAGTGTCTCTTCGGCCTGATCCAAGTCAGCCCTTGCTTTGTCTACCTTTTCGCTTATAGACGCTGACAATTCGCACAATGGTTCTGCTCGTATAAGATGTTGACATAATAGCTTAACCTGATTAATCAATCCCTTATTTAGCTGGAGCACTTCTGCTTTAAACTCATCTATCTTAGGGAGATTTTTCGTTTGCTCAATTTGAGTGGTCAATTGAGCGATTTGTTCATCTTTTGCTTTCATTGTTCCCTCAATCGATATTCTTAACTGCTCCAGTGCCGCTGATAGCTCCTTTTGCCTTTGTATTGCACCTTCATCTATCCTCTGTTTTTGCTCTTGTAATTGCTTGATTAGCTGGTTATTGTTCTGCTGCTGTACCAGCAATTCTTTCTCCGCCTGCTCTACCCTCTGCTGAACTTCTAATAGTCTCACCTGTACTGAAGAGAGATCCTGATCCTTGGCTTTTAAAAAATTGCTCACCTCGTTGCTTTATCAATAGTCACCACCGAATATGCTCCAGCGAACTGTGATAGCTTGGTTAAGTCATCAGAGGGGTCGAATTCCTCTTTCCATACAACATTGCCCATTACTGTTAATTCAGGGAATGGGGAAGGTTGATCAGTTCTTCTCCTTTTCCTCTGTCTCTTTACGACAGCTTTATGCTTGGGGCTATAAAATATATCTAAAGGGGGAATCTCTTCAATTTGCAAAACGATCTCTCCCGTTGGATCTTTAGGAATTATCTCTAGTTCTGTTGTTTTGGGTAGGCCGCTGGTTTCACCTGAAACCGGTTTCGATGTCGCTTCCTGTGTATCACCTTCCTTTGAAACCTCATAATCTTTTGAGCACTCTAAGTTATTGATGATTGTACTGAATTGATTCCATTGCTGGAGAAAATTCGGATCAACTAATGGATCATGGTTATCTTTAGAGCTGCTCTCCTCTTGGGTCTTTGATTGGGTTTCTTCTTGTCACTGTGCATTTTCCTGAGCTACCTCCTGCCTTTGGCTATGCGTTTCCTCCTGCTATTTTGATGTAGTAGGAGGTGGTGTATTATGCCGTTGTTCAGACTCGCTTGACCTGGTTGCTGTCGGTATAGTTGCTAACAGGTCTAGAGGCAGAGTTTGCAACCTCTGTTCTCTGATTCTGTTAAACTCAACTAGCCCTTCATCATTATAAACATTTCGGGCAAGCGACTTGACTTGATATAGTGATTCGGCTGATGCAAATAAATCTTTGAATTTGTCTTCTTTGTGCTCGACCTTGGCCAATTTGGCCTGGTCGAGCGGATTGTAAGCGATCTTTCTTGGATCATACTGCCTCCTTGGCAGAGTAGCCAAGGTGAGAAAATTCATTTTCCCGGCTTCCTTCTCTGCATGCTTGATGTCATGCAGGGTATACACTCCAATTCGCAATGGAAAAGAAGGCCAAACATGTTTTTTAGCTCTTTTCAGGGTTTGGGTAACCCCTTCAGCGCTGATTTGATAAGCTACCTCCTTGGCAAGTAGCTTATCGGGGATGTAAAGTGGTAGCACATGTGGCTTAGCCTGACTGCCAAAAACTCTGATATAGGTGAATTTCTCCTCCCCAAACCAACTCGCTACTGCAATCAAATCTACCGCTGCTTGCTCGGATATTTTAGGGGCAGGCTTATTAAAAATTGAAAAATGAATTGGCAACATAAAACCGTTGCAAATTTGGTACAGGTGGTGCTTATAACTAGTCTTCCAAAGTTTTCGATGATATATGTGAATGGGTGTGGGATCTTGCGACGTCCACCTCCATCCCAGCACAGGAAACTCAGAATTAAAACACAACACATCCATAATATATGCACTATAATAAAATGGCGGAATAACCCTCTCTGTGACACGATAGTCAGACCTGAAGTCAAGAATGGCTTTGGCTAACTTATCGGATAATATGACTGCCTAGTCCATGATTTCTCCACTACATGCTGCCTCAATTAGGGGGACCATTTCTATGGTGATATTGCCAGAGTCATGCAATCCCCATAGCCTACACATCATAATTCCAGCATAACAGTAAGGTGAACACAGGGAGTCAACTGAGTACTTACCCGAGGTTTCATGCTTATGTTTTTCTAGATTCTGTCTCCAGCCTCAAATTGGTTCAAATTCGGTCTCGTTCTCTGCTCGAAACTTCTCCAAAAATGCAGCATTATACTTCTTCTCTTCTCGTGGCAGGTGATACATTAGCCTTAGGTCTTCGGCTCGAAACGAACCAAAAACCCTCCCATCCGTAGATTCAAACAGTCTATTGATAATTGGGAGCTCTTGGAGTGCCCACCTTACCACATCTGTGTAAGGAAGAACCTGCTCCCGAGCCGCTATTCTATGTAGGAAGGAGTCAGCCAAGTCTTTTAGATTGGCATCAGACTTGCTGGTATTATCGCATAAAATCTCCACTTCGGTCACCATTGGCCCTTCCGCCTCAATCAAATAATAAGTCCCTTGCCAAGTGGTCTTGGGGAGTCCTAAGCATGTTGTATCTGATATTAGTCCTTTGTTCTTCCCAATTGGATCAGCGATAGTTAGCCCTGCGGCTGGTGGAGCAGTAGGAATTGTAGTCTTCTTGGATTTCTTTCCCATTCCACTTTCTTCTGTTTTTGTGAAATAATTCTGCACAGAGTGAAAGATAAGCGCAACACATGCAACAATATCATGAATCGAACAAAATCTATATATATATCTTTGCGCATTCATAGTAATTAATCGACTTAAGGTGGCCTTAGGATCAAATACGTGGATAGGCTTCAAGCCTGCTTTCCTTATTAAATGGTCGTTACGGCCTGTCAGTCTCATTAATTACAATTGCTTTGATTAATGGATAAATGATTTATTTGAAGCATGCTTAAGGCAATTTGGCGGTTTGAACACGGATGAGCGGCTTTTCCAAAGGATATGGCCTTAATTACAAATAAATCAAATCAAACTGCCTTTATGACTGTTACTTTGAGAACTGTGCCATTTACCTTTTGTGAAATCGGGCATCGGGGAAATGCTAAGTTATTGCATTGGTTTTGCTTGGAATCCCCGATCGCCGATATCCGATATCGCATCACGTCGGGCGTCGCTGGTAGTGCCGCTTAGGATGAGGGCATGGTGAATCACCGATTGCCGATAGCGATATCGCATCGCATCGGATGAGGAGAAGCTTAGTTGTGCTTTAGATGTTATCGCTGATTGCCGATTGCCGATTTCGCATCGCATTGTAGCAAGGATCATTACTCGTGTTACTTTATGCTTTGCCGATATCCGATAGCGATTTCGCATCAGTGAAAACTAATATGTCCCTTACATTGTGTTTTCTTTGTCATTGCGATATGCGATCTTTCGATCGCTTTATCGCAATGATAAAGATAAATCGTTTTATATCGGGGTTTTTTGATTGGTTTTATTAAAAAGCCTTTTTGTGAAATAGAACTTTAAATTGATACCAATTTGAAACAAAAATTAAAAAGGGACCCATTTCACATTATAGTTTTTGGGAATTTTAATGATATGAAATGGGGGGTTGTTGTAGGGCACAACAGGTCCCCAAACCATTACTTGTACTCACACAATTTGGTAAAGTTATCACTAGTTTTTGGAAGGAGAGATATGACCTTCATGCAAGGTCATATGTATGATCCTCTATGTGAAAATAAACATTGTACATTTGAGTTGGGTATTTATACACACACTCTCATTTGTATTTTTCATTCAAGGGAGTCCTTCATTCTTAATAAAGTGATTTTCTTTAGGGCATAATAGAATGTTGAACTCTCTTTGCACTTAGATTTATTCTTCTCTCTAGCATACTTATTCTTGGATTCCTTTTCTCTATCTTACGTTGTGTCCTCTTGTGTGACATCTCTCTAAGTGTTGCATTTTGCTAGTGATGGTTTATGTTTCTCTTCATTGCAATGTTTAGTTTTTGTTGGTTCCATTCAATTTTCTAATGGTGAGACTAAATGACCAAATGTAGTTTACTCTTACCAAGTATCGATGTTCTATATGTGGCTTGGGAGATGTTCCATTATTCATCATATTTTTGTACAAAACAAGTTTCACTCCCAGGTTGTAGATTATGTTCTTGCTTCTCGCTTTGAAGGGTTCATGCTGCCATGAGTTTTTTTGTAGAAAATTTACTAAAAGAATATTTGAATTGATTCATGGTGCATATAGCGCAGTATCGTGGCCCCATTATCTTGATCCCATAGTCACTTTTTGGATTTTCTTTATTTGAAAAGTGACTTAAGCCATGTTATTGGAGTTTTTTCTAAGACAAGAGTTTCTGAAAAAAGTGTTTATGGATGAGTGAAAAGTGCACATTGTTCATTGAACGAGATGCGATTTATGGTTGTTTCATATATGGAGCAATATGAGATAAAGAATGTGTTGGAAAGAAGTTGAGTCAGTTGTAGAGTGTGGAAATAGTTCTTTCCTTGGTTGAAAAACAATGTGATACATTGTAGTGGAGTTTGCTTCTGAAATATTCTGCATTGGAGGAAGAATTTTGAGTGTGTATAGATCATATTTAGAGATGTTGTAGAAAAAATTTGAGGTCAAGTGCATGGATAATCACTTGTAATATAATTCACATTACTTTACTATGTGACTCGCATTTTTGTTATTGTGGGGAATAATTGTTATGTGTTTCATTGTATTCATATTAGTGATGTGCATGGTCCAAATTAGTATTTTGTATCAAAGTTCTATAATTTTTACATATGTGACATGTTATTGGAATTAGTTTAGATTCAGTTTGTGAGAAAGTTATTTTGGATAGAGATGATGAGTTTAGTTTGACAACATAGATTTTATGTTGCGAAATGTTGAGTTGTTGTTGTTATATAATAATAGTGATGTGCATTCTATGTGGCAAAGGGTTAATTTATTGAGTTTCTTACAAGGGCCAATTTAGTGATTTTTATGTTGACATTTTTATATTGGAAGGAATTTATAACAAAATGTTCCATGCAATAAATATTTATATACATGTTTTAAATTTCATATTGAAGCTTTGTAACATTGAATGAGATGTATGTTGTTGGGAGTGCTTTAAGAGTCGATTTCGATGTATTGATGATTGAGGGAGTGATAATTATGTTCATATTGTATCATGAGTTGAAGCCATGTACTGTTTAGTGAAGAGTTTTAGTGGTTTAAAATTCTATTTGTCTAATGTGATTGAGCTTAAGAGCAAGTTGGTAATCTGATAGTTTTGTTCACAATCTTGCCTATGTAATCAATGTACAACATTGTTGAATTAGAGGGAAACATGCATTATTTTGTTATGAACTGTTGCCATGGTTTGATATGAGGGTGTTTATGGACTACTTATAGGGTTCAAACATATTTATATTACTTAGAGTGTTTTGTGTGCAATGATGAGAGAGAATGGTTGTTATACTATTGTCTAGTGTATGTTGAGCATGAGGAGTCTTGATGAGATTATGATGTTAAGTTATTTTTTCTTTTTGTTGAGAGTTGATTGAAATCATTGTTTCTTATCAATCAATATATGTATGGATGATGCATATATTAATTTACTTCATGTTATTATCCTTTTACTTTTCAATGATATTTATGTATCTTATATAATAATTCATGTCCAAATCAGCCTTGAGGACAAAGTTGTATTGCTTCCAAGGCCTTATCATCTTGTATTGATACATTGGTTTCAAAGAAGATCAATAATAGCATATGCCTAGGATGAGCTTATCAAATGTGTGAGATCAGTGGATTGTTGGCACAATTCACATTGATTTTGTCTTATTTAGGCATAAACCCTTACTGTTAATGTTAATGGGATTTACAGAACAAGAAGACCATTTTTTAGAGGTTAGTTTTGGAATGAAGGAAAAGTAAGGGTTTCTATCAATTCCAAAGGGGAAGAATGTTTGAAAACATGTTTTTTGGTTGGAATTTATTTCAACCTTCTTTGGTCATCAAGAGTAATAGAACACAATCAATCCTTGATTTTATGAACAAAAGTAAATGCAATATTTTTTTTTGTCCCACTTGATAATCACCAAAAGTAAGGAATAAATGCACTACTTTATTTCATTTGGTCCTATTGTATATGGTCATGAAAGGAAATGGAGAGTCATTATTATTTTTATTTATTCTACCTTGATGAGGGATAAATTAGCATAAATATCGTATGTTAGTGCTGGAGATTAAGTTTTAACTATTATGTATAATGAAACTGATATTTTACTTGTAGAGGTGATCAAAGTTGAGGTGAATGTTGTAGATATTGTGTCCATCACTATAGATTCCATGTTTTATGTATAGTACTTTGTATTATACTACAATTGATGGTTGGATTGTATGGTTGAGTGAGGTTTTGTCCAGTTGCCTTTAGAATTTGGCTATGTGATTTGTTGTGTTAGTGACTTCGCTGGTTGTGGGAAGGTTATTGCTTTTCCATTGGTGATGAAGAGGATCCAAATTGAAAAATAATTAAAGGGTGGCGTAAAATATTCTATGAGGTTCAGGACTTTGGAAATTGGTGGTTTTCTAAGATAGGAATTGTGTCTCCTTGCTAGTAGTGACCAACAAACAATTGATAGCGAGTTGGGTCTTCATAGTTGCCGGTGGAAAGAAAACAATAATATTCGTTGTGGATCCTTGCTCATAGTGGCCAACTAAAATATGTAAAATAAATTTGAAGATTAATTAGCTGAGGAGAAAAAAAGCAACAATATGGTGTTTTTCCCCCCTTGATGGTTTCCACCTAAAATCCATGGTGTTCATGTCTGTTGTTTCTTATGTTATGTCTTGAAGTTGCATGCATGTTTTTTTTTTTTTTTTTTTTTTGTACTACGCTACTGGTTTTTTAAATTTTTAATTAATTAAAAAAAAATATTGTGTAAATCATCATTATACCAATTAACCTCCCTCTTAGTATAACTATGTTTCCAACAGGAATTTGACTGGTGAATTTTTAAGCATGTATGGACACTCTTTTACATTGAAAAAATAAAGAATTGCCCTGGGCACATTTTTAAATAAAATGAAAGCATAAAAACATCATTCTTAACAAACCCTGTGTGCACAATTTCTTTCTATAGTTATGTTGATACTTCAATCAGAGAGGTGGCTGCTAAAACTAAACCGAGATGCTAAAATAAACTAACAAATTATCATTAGTAAAATTAAAGTATAATACTCTTCGATCTAATTAAAAATGAAGGAAAGTGATATTAATAATACACTAATGCATAGGAGTATCATGGTGTTTTGATAGGAAATCATGGTGAATGAAGTCATGAAACAACATAAATGTAGGATAAATAATAAAATGAAACACTGTTAATGATGATCAATGGTGACAATTAGCAACCCAAAACTAACATATACCATATTGATAATCAAAATGGCACTCTGAGTTGGTCAAAGTTAAGCATTGCCTTCATTGATGCAACTCCAAAATATTTTGATTTAGCCACAAACTAGAGAAATACCTTATTTGCATTCAATCTTGTTTGCCTTGAATTCCTTTGGTCCTTACCTCTCATGATTGAAAATTGCCCAATATGGTTGTTGAATATTTGGCTAATGTAGGAAGTGTTTGAAAATTAATGCAATTTTAAGGTAAAAAATGGGCCTCAAAATAAAATATGTACTAACAAAAAATATTTAAAGGAATTAAGAAGATTCAATATGATGATCTGATCCCTAGGGATAAATATTTTTGAGAGAACAGAAGATAGGTAACATTTTTTTTTTTTGCATTTTTAGCTTATATCCTTATACTTTTACTTAAATATCAAGTGTTGACGCCAATTGGATACATAATTAAATTCCACATCCAATTATTACCCACTCTACATTCATTTGAGTGGAACCATAGCAAAAAATAATGAAAATGCATGAAACAATGTGTTTGAAACACATTTCTTTCATGTATTTTTAATAGATTTCGGTGTGAATACACTGAAAGGTATGAAAAGTGGGTACTTTTTGAATTTGGAAGTTAATTCTGAATCCAAAGAGTGTATACACTTGATGTTTGAGCAAACCTACAAGGAGATAAGCCAAAAATACAATTCAAAAGAAAAAGTTTCTTTCTTTTCATTTAAAAATTCATATCTCCTATTTTATTATTTTACTATTATTTTATATTTTTGCTTAGGAGGCCCATATTAGAACTCAAAATTTCCCAAATGTGTGGATGTAAATGTAGAAAATCTATGACCTCGCTTTCTAGGCATCACATATAAGGAATGTTAGAACATTCTATAACGAAATTATAATTCCTCATTCGGGGTGTCTCAGGAAGAGAGAGGAGAAGGAGGTGCCAGCAACCAACTCCATCCCTATGAGAATATGGGATACAATGTGGCATCTAACACCCTCCTATCCCAGACCAAATATATCATTTAAGCATTCACTCGAGTAGATGAACCATCTCATCAGCCAAAGCATAGGTCCATTCAAATTTATTTGGTAATGAAATCATCACAAATTATGGAGATCACAATTCATGGGGTTGGTACACCCAAAGCACACAAGACTATATATTTGGATTAAAGGGAAATGTTTGGGTATCACTCTTTTCTTTAAACTCGTGAAATTAGTAAGTTGGCTCTAGCTTGGAAACTACTAGTAAATTCGCAAAATATTTAGTCTCTGGTTGAGTTAAGCAAACAAAAGGACCAAGCCCTTCAAGTACACAACCTTCATCTATATATTCTTTATCATAGGTGTGTGGCAAGAATTGTCAAAATGCAGACGATTAGGAACTTAATCTTTATCATATCCTTATGGTGATCATATGCCCTTGATAGCTACTCTAGCCTCACCATACCTCATGTATTAGCAAAATTTTCTTGGATCATTCACAATTTTTGTTGGATGGTACCAAGCCTTCTTGCAGATACCTTCTCTTTCTTGTTGTCTATCATTTTTTTCCTTCACTCAATCGCTCTTGAGCCTGTTAGTAAACCAACTCACAAAAATATAGAAAATATAGATCAACACCTTAGAATTCAACCTCTTTGAGGGGGAAACCTCATATACATTACACAAATGAACAATTATTGGATGATACAAATGACTAAACATCCCTTTTATATATAGGAGTCTAAGGGGTCATAGTATAATCAAGCTGACATAACAGTAATAACATAAGGGCATAAAAATAACAATAGCAGTTTTCTATGGGGCATACTCATAACAATATGGGGACAATAATAACAATAAGGGATACAATGACAATAGTAATGGGGGAATCACTAGTATTATAGGGGCCTTACATTGCCCCTCTCTTTCTGAAAATCATTTTCCTCAACACTTGAGTAGTTTTGGATGCTTCTGTATAAAATTCTTATCGTCCCATGTGGAATCTTCAACGGATAAGTTCTTCCACTTGATCAGATACTCCAAAATTGATTGATTTCGTAACTATTGAGTTCTTGTTTCTGTGACTGCTTCCAATTCCAATATGATTTTTCCTTCCTCATCAAGTTATGGTAATATTGTTTGAACTTGGAGTTTGTCACCTATAACCTTCTTTAAACATGAATCATGGAAAATTGGGTGCACTCAAGAAGCTGCAGGAAGCTCCAATTTGTATGCCATAGTACCAATCCTTTGCAACACCTTATACAGACCATATTACTTTCGTCATAATTTATTATCCTTCTTAGATTGCTTGAGGGACATTTGTTTATATGGTTATAGCCATAGGATTACCCAATCACCTACATCAAAACATCTTTCACTGCAATGTTGATATGCCTGTTGTTTCATTCTATTATGTGCCAATGCGAGGTTATCCTTTAAGAGTTGCAGAACTTGTTGTTGATGCTTGATGACATGTTCCACTGCTTGAACCTTATAATTTTCTATTAAATATGATGTGATGGCTGGTGGAAGATATCCATAAAGTGCCATAAATTGGGCTATTTTTGTTGCAGTATGGAAGGAAGTGTTATACCACGATTCAACCAGAGGCAACCATTTGACCCGTTGTGTCTATTTATTAGATACAAAGAAATGAAGATATCTTTCCAAACATTTGTATACTATCTTGGTTTTCCATCAAATTGAGGATGATAAGATGAGCTATGAGCTAACTCAGTATCCAGACAAGAAAGTAATTCTTTCGAAAAATTTCTAGTGAAAATGGGATCTCTGTCACTTACAATAATCTTTGGGTTTCCATGTAGGTTTTGAATTGTTTCCATAAATGCAGTAGAAACAGTATTATCTTTAAATGGATGCGATAATGCATAAAAGTGTGCGTACTTGGTAAGTATGTCAACTACCACCATGATGACACTCTTTCCTTCAGACTTGGGTAAACATATGATAAAATCTCTTGAAACCTCCTCCCAACGTTGGCATGGAATGGATAAAGGTTGTAATAGACTAGGGGTCTTAATTATTTCAACTTTATTTTCTTGGTAAACCAAAAATTCCACAACAAAATTTTGAATACCTGATTTAAGGCCATCCCAAAAAAATTCCTTCTTAGCCCTGTGTTAAGTTTTTAAAAATCTTGAAGAGAGAAGTGCGAAATTCCATAAGAATATTTTGTTTGAGTAGGGAATGCTTAGGGCAGTAGCATTTATTTCATATTAATTTAGCATTATTGCAAAGCATACCTCTTAGAAGTTAATTAAGAAATACTGTGCCTTAGTATTGAATTTCGGTCTTTTCTCATTGTTACAGTACATCAACTCTCTCTTGGAGGAGATTTATCTTTCTTTCATCCAGGAACCAAACTTATTCTAAACCCATAGAAGTTTGGCTTGAAAACCCTAGTGGTCTTTCGCGAGCTAAACACTGACAAAAGGCAGAACCATCATTTTTACTTGTGTATACAACATTGTCATCTCCAAGTTTGTACGAACCCCGGGTTGATAAAGTAAAGCTAGTAGCCCAAGAGTTGCAGCATTCTTGCTGCAATATTGGTGATCATCAGTTATTTTAATGTTTATAATATTTATCTTAACGTTTATATACCTTGGGTTTATAATATTAGTCCATTAGGTTTAATATTATTTGCTTTAGTTCATAACTCCTTGGAGTTTTAGTATTAATTCCTCTAGTTTATTATTTTGTTGTGTTACAGGAATAAGTACCCTAGGGTTTTTGGTTGGAACCCCAACAAAGCAAGAGAAAACTACAATAAGAAACATGCATACAACTCAAGCAACACGCTTATATAAATAAACTATGTGATAGTGAACTTACTCGGATTTCCTTTGTTTAGGTAGTTCCAGCAGGGTTCAGACTGTCTGTAGCTCCTGATGATCTTTGAATTAGCAAAATCAACCAATTTGAACACACATAACAACATATAGATAAATCATTTTAATGAAAATAGGATTATATCATATAAGCAAATGATTAGTTATACATCAAAATAACTTTCATACATGAACTATAACAATATTTGATGCATAAACAAAATTAATCTCAGGAACAAGACAACATTTCTTTTTATTGTAGAAAGCTATAACTAACATGGAGAGAATTCACTTGGGTCTTCTTCTTCTAGCTCCAAGTGGAATTGTCCTCCAGATGCATCTAGTCCCAGTCTTCAACAGCCTCCTTCCATAACCAATACCATGATATCTCAAGCAAGTGGGAGAATATCAAAACTCAAGGAAACAAGGGTTTCATTAAAATTGGGGAAGTGTTGGAAGCACAGGGATACTTCAGACTCAGTCAAGGATAATCTTAGTATAATAATTCTATCTCTTCTCCTCCTTAAGGCCTCCCCATAGAAGTCTATTTATACTTCTCCCAATTAGCTTTTTAGTTGGGAAATAGTTGGGCCACAAGCACTAGTAGGTAAACAGTAGGTAAAACCATTCAACTCCACCCATAATTAAGGAAATTTATTTGTTTAAGTGTTTGAACACATATACGTGGGTTGGGTATGGACTAACCCATGTGTACACGCTTTTATATTAGGGAGAAGTAGCGTATGGGGAAAAAAACACTGTTTTTAAAATAATTGGACCAAATCTAAAAGGAGGGGTCGCCCTAGGCCATATACCAAGCATAAAAAATTACCAAGGGTGGTAAATGGAGCTATAACATATGCCCCCTAATATATGAGGTTAGAAGGGGTACATGATGGCCGAAATGTATTAATTATATGGAAAGGAAACCTCTCAACATTGAGAAGGACTTCACCAAAATTCAGCCTGCTAAGCCATCAAATTGATATAAAAAAAAACTACTGTTTGAGGCGGGCATACCCGTGCTCAGGGAAAGTAAACCATATCCGCATATCAAGTACAAGCAGATCCACTATGTATACAAGTATAAAGGACTAAAAGTACATAATGTATCATTTGATCATAAATACATGTCTGAATATGGCATATAAGAAGATGATCAATGAAGTTCAAGGATGAACATGACAGAATAAAATGATACTACATCGCAAGTTGGGTGCCAGCATATAAGATGTCACTGTGAAGGACTGCAACATATAGGGTGAATGTTGTTGAATAGCAGTAACAGGAGAAATTGACAAGTGAACCAAAACATGCTGATGGAACCTGAGGTCTTCATCGACTGTCGTGTTACATTTCTAGAAAATGGGCATAAATGATCTGAAGTCAACCACGTGAGAAATCATTTGATTACTGGTGATTGATGTATATCACTAAAAAATGCGAGACTACTCACTAATAATGATAATGAGAGTCAAGGTACCCAGTACAATCTAACAAGTGCAAATGAATGAGCTGAAGTTGAAAACCTGGAAGAATTTATCAATTAGTGGACAATGATGGTTTCCCACTGTCGATACCGAAGGAATCTGCCACTGATGACTGCAAACCCCAAGGTATTTGTTGGCTTATATGGGCTTGACCCAGGTTTGGAAGAATTATTTAGCCAAACAAATCCTGCAGCTACTGGCCCTTTCGGTAACAACCCACGAAGCGCAGATTGAGGTCTCACCTGAGGTAGCTGGGGAGGGTGCTAGAACCAGGTTTCTTCACCATGGGGATGTCTTGGATGTGGTTTGGGGCTCATGCGCTTTTCTAAAGGCTCGCACTGTGCCAGATCCTCGTAGATCAGAATACCCTTAATGTGCTTATTACAGATTGAATCACTTATTACTAGTTTGACTTAGTTAAAACAGTCTTTAGGCAAACATTTATTACTTTTGGTTACTTTGTGCATCAAGATTAACCAATTTCACATGTTTTCAACAGTAGAAAATGCCGAGATCATAACAATTCGTTTATCATAAAAGAGTAAAATCGCAATTAACACAGAATTTAGAAGAAACTTATCTTTATTATCAATCTTCGACAATACATCCATATCCACCGTGTACACTCAACTGTAGGGGTCCACTCACAAATTTACAGACTTTCTAGGCCTCTACGCACATAGCTACAGAGCCTTTACCTTCTACCCTACTCCCTTGACTCAGACTTACAACTGCTCTACAACTATTCACCCATTACATATTAGGACTTAAAACCAAAACTGAACTACCTTTCCCTCATAGAGCCTCACTCTATTTATACTTTCCCTTGCCCCGTGATCCCACTGCAAGCTGACTCTAGTACTATTTCTTTACATTATTTTCGGGCGGACTACCCTTTTGACTCAACCTACTATAGCTCACGCTCCGCACTTTTTGTGGAGTCTTTTACCCTAATATTACCTAAAATTTTGGGCTTCACAACCCATACTCATTCCATTGGGCTTTTTCTATCCAATAGTCTCCCGAAACAATCATTGTGACTCGTCACGAGTCACTGAGCTAGTGCACCCATCTTTGTGCAGAGGGCGGTCAAAAACTTCAGTGCGTCACTAGTACTAGCAAAAAATTCTTCCATCATACGTTGCATCCGTTCAATCTATTGTACCAATATTTTTCCCCTGTCTCGGTCGTCTCCATCCTAGCATGTTCATCCTTCATGTGTGCTACCTTATGTGCTATGGTGGTTGAAACAACAAATTCCTTGTCCAACCATGGCTGGATACAGGCTTTCACCACTGCTTCCTTCTGTCTCATGCCTTCGGCTTGGATTTTCATGTCCTACACCTCCCTCATCTTAACCAATCGTTTCAGGATAGAAATGGCCTGTGCGGTTCTGTGGAGCTTGTAATAGGTGTGCTGAAGTTCTTGAGGCTCTTCTTCCAACGTGCGAAGTGTGGGATCTTCCTGAAGGATAGTGAGCATATCAAGTGACTGCATTAGCAACTTGGTACATTCTTCAAGTGACAGTGCAAGCATCACACGTCCCATATCAATAATGTTCTTGCATTGTACTATGACTTTTGGGAGCATTGGTGGTGCGACCTGCAATTTCAACTCGGCGATATGTGCACTGAGTTTGAGTTGAAGTTGTGCGACTTCCTCTTTTGTTTGTCGAAACTCCATAGTGAACGTATGAATATGTGCTTCAATAGGCAAGTCCCATGTAATATCTAGTGCCTGAGCACTCAAACAAGCTTCCGCTACTACCTTTTCCAACTACTCTGTTTATGTGACTGGTTCATCACGTTGGAGCCATAGTTGTTCAATATTAATTTTCTACTCTTGGAGTATGGTTGACACAACTAGCCCTTGCGTGAAGTTTGATTGTGGTGCTGTTGTGGAGTTGTTGCAAACTATCGCATGGGAGTGCTGCCACATTTAGTCCCAATCTGGGAAGTCATTCTAGTATTGCTTGGTCTTTCAGTTGGTTGGCGACCAGTGCACCTGCCAGAATCAGAATAGAATGAGCAGCCTGGGCTCTGAGAAATGTTCTATACCTATCATACAAAAGGCTTCTATAGAAATGCTAGGGCCTACCTACGCAGTATCTTCAATGGTCACTTTCCATCTCTCCTTTGTAGCCACGAATCCCCAAAGTCACAGATGCGGTTTTTGCAGGGAGCTGATGGTCATGTCACACCATTGTATAGTAGCTTGTTTTATAGTCGCGTACCCTCTTCAAACTGCTTGGGGTGCTCAGACTAAACCCTCAACAAATAGTCAGAAGGGCGAACCCTTCCTACCGGTCTTTCGGTTCCCCACTGACCTGGGTCGCGAGCACCCTAGATGTCCTCCTGCTTCTATTACAAAATTATGGTGTGCGCACCCCTGTGGCTTCTAGTGTAGCCATATCAAACTAGGAAAGCTAATGATGTTGGTTTCCTTGAGCCATTCCTTTTCATCATCTAGGGTAGCCACTTGTAATTGAAGTTTCTCGATGGCTTTGTTCAACTTCATATTGTGGTCATAGATTCAGGCCTCAGTTTCTTGCAAGTTATCAAGTCGTTGTTTTGCATGCCAAATGGCATCCCGCAACTGCTGAACCTTGTCGTGGATGCCATCTCTAGTGGAAGAAGCTATGCCTATAGTGGATTATTGGGCCGTAGGGAGGAGGTTCCCTCTTGGCTCACGATCCTGTGGTCCACTCTGGTCTGTTTGAGGTGTTTGTCATCCACCATACACCTGTATTCTTGGTGCTATTGTTTTCTGCCAACTTAACCACTACATATATCTTCCAATTCAGAGTCAAAACTTTCTCTTTTATTGGAGCTTCCTTGATCCTTCTGTTGGTGCATGCACTGTTACATAAAAATATCGTCACCTTGACTATTTGCAGTCAGTATGGGTCAATCATCACTTGTACTAACCTCCTAAGCAAGTCTCAGACCTTAGCTCTTCAAAATAAGCTTTGGAAATGAGAGAAAGACATAAAAAAGCAATGTAACTCTGGTTCCTCACTTTCTCTCAATTTTGCCTGCGGGCCCACACCCTTTGTTCAAATTACCTGCGTACTTATACGCTTTGTATGTAAAGGGGAGGGTGCGTACCCCTGTGAAAGTCAAAAGGCGCAATTTTTATCTTAAAAAACTCAATTTGGGTTAATTCTAGATGATTCTAGAAGGAATTTTGACGTGGATTGTTCGCTCCAAAGTGGTTCATGCATCCAAAAAGAGAAGGAGCTAATCCCTTGTTAGGAGGAGCTATCCCTTTGAAGGAGGATTCTATCCCTTT
>APFE031566877.1:69839-91245 GCA_000404065.3 Pinus taeda | reverse complement strand
TCGAGCATGTCCAAAGGACAATTACCCTACTCCCTATATCGATCAAATTATTGATGATTGTGCCGACAGTGAAATTTTCTCCTTTATGGATGGCTTTTCCGGATACAATCAAATCAATATTCTGCCTGCTAATCAACCAAAAACGACATTCATTTGTCTGTGGGGAACATTTTCTTATTGCAAATTACCTTTTGGCCTTAAGAACGCCGGCACAACTTTTCAATGGGCCATGTCTTATGCTTTTCATGATATAGAGCACATTTTGCAACCCTATCTCGATGACTTGCCTGCTCATTCATTACATCGATCTGATCACCTTGTCCATTTACGAGCAATCTTTATGAGGTGTAGGCATTATCGAATTCGGTTGAATCCACACAAGTGTGTGTTCTATATTGAAATAGGTCAATTACTAGGGTTTGTTGTTTCGAAAGACGGAATTCGCATCGATCCCTCGAAGGTCAAGGCCATTATCCGATTTCCTCCTCCTTCGAGTCTTCACCAACTCCAACTTTTGCAAGGGAAAGCAAACTTTTTACGTCGATTCATCCTTAACTACGCCGAGATCACAAAGGGTTTTACCCAGTTGTTGAAACAGAATACTTCATTCTTTTGGGACGAGATAGCTGAGAAATATTTTGATGCGCTAAAACACGCGTTGACCCTATTGGATACCTATACCAATAGGTTTCATATTTCATGATTGGAAAATTCGAATGCCAAATATGCTCTGCTTTGCTGGTACAAAGATCCCATATTTTTAAGGAAAAACAAGGTGTGTACATGCCTTCATGTCTATTAAAGTTGTGATGGATGGTCCAACAGTCTAATCTGGATCATGCCATGTTTCAATTTTCTGTTGTAGAATAAAGAAATAAATCTGTCCAAATGGTTTAATCTTGGCAGATCAGTTGTTAGGCAGAGAAACTAAGGTTCCCAACTGCTTAATCTGGGGCCTTGGAAGAAATAAGGGTAGTGCTAGATAGGAAATCAAAAGAAAAAGCCAATGCAAAAGAAAAGGCACATAAAGGGTCTGCAAGTCCAAGTGCACCCTCCAAGAAGAAACAAAAAATGCTAGACTAAATAGTTGGGTAGGTAGATGGGGTTGCAGAAGTGGTGTTCCTTCCAAGCTGCATTTTGCTAATCAAATACAAGGAAAAGAACATAAGGGAGCATGTCTAACTTCCCTTTTCCCTTTATTTATCAGTCATTACTAACATCCCTTCACCAGTTATGATTATGAAAGAATTCAAGGTTTTATGTTGGTCCTTATTGCCTTTAGAAGCCACATTTCTTGTGTAAAGTTCTTTTCATTTTGATCTACTCTTTAAACTAAGTTATTTTCAAGAAAACTTAGTAATATCACTCCTCATTCCCTTTGTCCCTCCATATTGACTTCTAACTTTTATTATCTAGCTCCCTACGTTTCCCTTTCCCTACTATTATAACACCATGGTGTATAAATCCTAAGCATTATATAAATACCCCCTCCTTGGCATTATAGCCATATGATTCACTACTAGGGAATTGAATTAACACCTGGTTAAGCTCAAGAACCCAAGCCTTACCTCTTTGTCTCCATCAGAACTCATTCTACCTAGCCAACCCTTCATTTTTCCCTAAAAACCTTGGAAAAACCCCTTTTGCACCCTTATACCTGCTCAAAAACAAAAAATGCATGAAAAACCCACTTTCTCCGCCTTATCCTAAGGTCGAGACCCATTTGCGCCTTCATATGAAATTTCATAAAAAACCCATTTTATCATAAGTTTTTATGGTATGCGCACCGTTATGAAAATACATTGGAAAAACCATGAAAAACGCAAATATTTCCAAAGTCCCGCTCGGGCACAGATCCCATCAAAAATAATTTTTTAATCCCCGCCCGACTCCGTATCACCCATGCAGATCATCGGCCCGATAACCGTCCGATCAAGCCCTTTTTATCCGACGGCTGACGCTGATATCGAACCAGCCCTGACATCCGGACGATATCGTCCGATATCTATCAGTCGCTGACGTCAGGCCGAGTCCACGCGTTGCCTCCAAGTTCTATCGGAGCCCACTCTGACAGATTCCCCTTCTGTATAAGAGCCGGTCTGATATTTCGCCACCTGTCTGCCAGCGTCAGCGCTCCCTCACTGCCTGCGTCAGCGCCACGACCGCGCGCCCCGTCCACCATTACTCCACCTGTCTACCACCTCACTACCCCCGTGGACCGGTCATAGGCTGCCACGTCACCCGATGACGTCATGCTGACGTCATCCGACCCTGACCCACCTGGTGACGTCATGCTGACGTCATCCAAAAAAGGCACGAATGACCCAAAAAAGCCATATTTTGTCAATTTTCGCGTTCTTTTCGCACTTTTGGAAAAAATGATTATTTCGCTCTCTACATGCATTTTACGACCATTTTTCACCAAATTGCTCAGAATCAACCAGGAGACCTCCGCGCGCCTACCCACGTGCATTAGTGACCCGGCCCATCGATTTACCAGGTATTTCTCCATACAAGTCTTCTCCAAACCTAGTTTTTCTCTGTAATAACAAAAAGCTCATTTAGAGTACAGAAAACGCATAATTCACCCGAAAATTACATGAACCCAGCTCCCACTTGAAAAGTTAACGGTCGAAATTCATTAGCCAAGCCATTTGGACTGAACTTTCATTGAAAACCTGCATTTTTCGTTCGCGCAGTCGTGAACTAAAACCCAGAACCATCATTCAATTATTGAGAAAGGTCTGTTAAAAACCAGAAATTTGCCTTCCCAAGTGACTAAAACAGTATTTCAATTGTTGTAACTCACCCTGTTACCCTTCAGTTTTCAATTACCTCTTCACTCAGACAGCGTTCTTTCCTATTTTTCAGTCGAAGAAACAGAAGCCCATATACAAAACAGAATCCAACAAATCATGGAGACTACAGTTGCACCTGTGGCCCTCAATGTTGCCCCTTTGAATGCCCCTCAGAGAGAGCTGGAGTGGCAGGATTTGGCAGACTTGGACTACCAAATCTTAGAGGACTCCTCATCAAAAAGTAAGTTCCACCTCCACTTGCTGAATGAGCTTAAGGCCAAACATAAGGATGGGACAGACATATTAGGTATTTGGGATTCCTTCCTCCCAATTTTCAGGCTCCCTCAGGTCAACCAATTCCCTGACCTGATTCATCTGTGTGCTATCTACTATGACCCCATTCAAAGAGCTTTTCTTGACCATTCAGGCTCAGTTGTATTCTACATGACCCCTGAGGCCATTAGAGAAATGCTACAGTTCAAGACTCAGAAGAAATTGGTCCCCTTGTCTCTATTGGATTTGATCAACCAAGGAGCTAAGATGCTAACAGATGCACAAATCATAAAGCTCAACCAATTGTTCATCAAAAACTCTGACACTGTGCTGTACCCTCCTATTTTTGATGGTTACCTAAATCAGTTGGGTGTAGATCTTGCAGACATGATCAGTTCCATCTTGGGGTACAAATCAGTTGAATTTATTGATGAAACTGTACTAGTGATGATGACTATATTTTCCCCTGGCAAGAGTCAAATCTATTATGATTATGCCACATACATTTCAGATAAGATGCATGAGCAGTTTTTGAACTTGTCAAGAGAGAAGGTGTTCAGATACACCTCCTACATCTACCACCTCATTCTATATCATCAGCATGAGAAGTTCTCCTTCATTGTTAAGAGAACAGATGCACAAGGCAATCCAAGGTCAGTAGTGTACTGGACCTCAGTGTTTCATAGCAGAACCTACACTCCATACACCTACTATGAATTCATAGACCTCTTCATCCACCCAGCCATGTCTTTATTCCTAAGCTCGCCTCCTCCAAGACTGACTGATGAGATGCAGAGAATCTTGCAGTTATCCAAGGTGTACAACATAGGGGATTGGTACTTTTACCAAGACTACACCGTAATCAGAATATATGGGTGTGAGTTACCCCCATATAGATTGCCCAAGTATGTTCCCATGAGACTATTTGCCCTTGAATATTTCAGGCAATTTGGGAATTCTTATAGGGTACACTTTGCAGGCAAGGGCAAGAAGGCACAGCTAAAGGTGAAAAACAATTGGGCCACCTTGTTTTAAACAAAAGGGAAGGCTGGAAAGAAGCTGATAGAAAACTAGAATGCCTTGGCCTGAAGACCAGCTTCCTTTGGAAACCCTATGACCCTAATCATTCCATATCATTCAGAAGGCTCAAATATAAGCTCTCTAGCTATGACCATGTGAGTTTGCCCCACATTGAAAATTTTTCCAACCAACCAAAATGGAAAAGGGGCACACTGGAGGAACCGGTCACACAAGAAGAAATGAATGAGAGAGCTAGAAGACACCTTCTGAAATTGGTTGACTTGGAATCTCGTCCACAGGTGTTCGCTCTGCCAAAGCCTCAAGCAGGAGCAGCTGCCTCATCATCTACAACACATCAAGAGGCAATCCAAACCACAAGCCAAGCTCAGAGCAAAGTCAAGGAGAAGGACATGGAAGAGAAATAGGTACAGCAGGGACAGGTTCAGCCACCCCAATAGGTACAACAGGGACATGTTCATCCACCCCAACAGGTACAACAACAAAAGGAGCAACAGGTATAGGGGGAACAGACAGGAGAGGCCCCAATGGCCACACAGCAGCAGCCAACACAAATGGCACCCCCCAGGCAAGATTCAAGGATTGATTCTTCTATCCTCCAAACCCCTCAAAGGGAGGACGTGAACAGAAAAAGAGATAGAGAGACTCCCCTCACTGCATCACCAACTCAAGCGGAGAAGAGGCAAAGGCTAAATCCTTTCTCTGAAGAGGAAATGCCAATGGGGCAAACTTCAGGTACAGGCCTACCCAGCATGGAGGCCTCAGCCAGCTCTTTCCAACAAGAGCAAGACAGGGCAACAGTAGGAGAAGTTAGCTCCTCAGGACAAAGGAGGGAAGGTGAGAAAAGCATTAAGCAACAATTTAAGGACATCAAAAGCAGAAATGAACCGTTAAAGCTGCAACTATATAATCACCTATTGAAAATAGCCCCTACGAACCAGCAAAGGCTCATGTCTGCATATGCTGCACATGAAGGAAAAATGATCATGAGCCATTTTACACCAACAATGCAGCAACCACAGTCAGCTGCAGATTATATAAGGACCAACCTGGAGGTCTTGTCCAAAGACATCCACCCAATGGATCAAATAGAATTGCACAAACAAACGGGTGAGATGGTCTATGCCACATTGGCAGATAAAACCCTGGTGAACTATAGGCTACAAAATAGCCTGAATAACACAACGACACAACTTGAGCTGGAAAGGGCTTCCTCTCAAGCTAAAGACAATATGATCAAAGCTCTGGAGGAAATCATAATAGAGCTTGGACATGATCCTAAAGATGTCAAGGCAGTGCAAGAAATTCTGAAGCTGAGGGATGCGGTAGCATTAAGAAAGATGTTAAAAATCCCAGCAACTCTTCATTCTCAAACAGAAGAGATTGCCCAGCTCAGGCAAGATAAGGATGGAGCTGCTATGCTGATGACATTATACAAAGAGCTCATCCACACCCAAGAGAAGTTGCAGGAATCAGAGGCTACCCTATAGGCAGCATTACAGCAAAAGGAGGCAGGACAAACCTCACAACCTCCTCCAGAAACAATAAATATTGAGGAAATCCCTCAAACCACGGCCCCTCCCAGCCAGCAGGTACAACAAGCAGCACCATCCACCTCAACACCAACAACAGAGCAGGCTGAAAGCCTTGATATGCAAAAGCTGAGGAATGAAATTCAAGTCTTGGAGTCTCAGATGTCAGAGCTAAATCAATCCAAGGACAATCTGGCAAAAATAAATGAGAAATATGACAAGTCCAAACAGAATGTGGCTGAGAGAGAGAGGGAGGTAAAGGCTCTTAAGAAAAGAATAATTGAGCTGGAAAAAGAGCTCACACTGGACAAGGTCACATCTGAGCTCAAAAGGGTCCTATGGGGCAATATTGGCCAGTCTATCACAGATCAGTGGGAGTATATTGAGGCCATCTATGAGCAAATAACGCTCATTGGAAAAGAACACAGAGAGATACAACGGGCAAGGGCATCTCTAGGCAGTATGCCTGAGATTGCCACTAGAATGATAAACGTGCTAAACTACAGGACAAGCTCCCAACTCATCAAAATTGGAATTGGAAACAGGACAGAGACCATTTCAATAATCAAAAGGGTCCTGACATTAAGAAACCTGATTCAAACCCTGGAAAGAAGAACCCAGGATATGCAAGCAGATATCAACAAATTCTAGAACAGGTTCATGGCATTGCAGAACAGGGGTCTTCCTAGCCTGCTGGAGCCATCAGGAAAGTTGCTCTCACATGAAAAATATGCTAAGAGAGTGAACACTTTTGCTGGAAATCAAATTTCAGAGGCAGCTAGTTCATCAGCAGAAATAAGACCAGTAACAGGGCAGACCCTCTTCAACACGGTAGAAATTTTATTTTTTATTATGAATGAAATCACACACTTGTTTGATGAGCCTCCCCATTTTTACAAGTACACAGAGGCTGATGAGACCATGGGGTCAATTTTGAGGCATCAATTCCCTACACCGGATGTGTGGGAAAATTTGATACAATTACTGTTAAATCAAAGTCAGTAATTATGTTATTACTTTTTGAAAATATTTAAATTTTCATACACAGGAAGATAGAGACACATCAGCAGGTATGCAGAAAGAGGCTGAGCCAACTCAGCACAAGTATTCGGCCACCACAACAGCACGAGCAGTCACAGGTGACAGGGCCGAGAAGCTACAGGAGGACAGAGCTGCACAGACACGTGATTCAGCAGTTATAACAAAGCGCTCAACCAACTCCGTGAGCTCCAAAGGTCAAAACGTTCTGACAGGAGTTAAGAGTCTTTAATGTTTCATTAAAGATTGTAATAACTTTCTATCTGTAATTTCTGTACGAGTTAATGAAGATATTTTCCCTCTCAGATGACTCAATGCCTGAGATATTTTGTATGAGACTGCTATATATTCCCCCTCGCATTTGTTAGCAGGGGTTGGACATTGGATATAAGAAGTTTTTCATATCTATTCTGCTCCTCTTCTACTGTAATTCTCAGAGAAATAATACAAAGGATGATGGAATTTCCAAAGCTCTGTGTTATCTGATCTTGTTTGGTGCTTAGCTGAAAGTTGCAGGATTCCTGCGTATCTCATGACTCAATAAGTTTATCTTGTAACTATTTGTTATATGTTTGTTGATCTTTCATATGTCTTTCATGTTTCCATGTTTAAACAGTTAATAGCAAGGAAAAAGAATAGTTCTAGGAATTTGTGAATGAAATGGAAAATTTACCCAATTGGGAAAGGTTATGGTTGGATTTGGTTAAAGAAGAGTTCATGAGAAATAATTGGGATGAAACTTCATCCAAAGTAGATGATGAAGAAAATTTTGCATTCGCTGGAAAAGGAAAGAAGGATAAAGGGAAGAAGTCTCAAACCAAACTAGAATCAAACCAAGGGGCAAGAAGAAAGACTTGTCCAAAATAAAATGCTTCAATTGCCATGAATTCATGCATTATTCTACAAAGTGTTCACACAAAAAGTATAGCAAGAATAAATAAGAAGGAGCAACAAGTGAAACATTAGCTTCACGGTTCGAGCTAGACTTTACCCTCATTGTATGCATGGACAACACTATGATGGGGAGTGTGTGGTACTTGGACTCAGGTGCCTCGTTCCACATGACAGGGTGTAGAGAGTTTTTCAGTGACCTGGAGGAGAAACATTTCCAGATGCATATTGAACTTGGGGACAATGGAAGGTATAATGTTGTCGGTATTAGTACCTTAACCTTTAAGAGGGAGTCTGGATCCCCTCTTCGCCTCAAATATGTCATGTTTGTTTTAGGCCTAAAGAAGAATCTCATCTCTATATAAGACCATGCTTATGATGTGATCTTGAACAAAGGTAAAGCCTTTATGATACACTTAGCCACTAGACAAGTGAAGCATATCGGGGTTCATGTGAATAACCTTATAAAATTGACGTGGAAGATTGTGTTTCATTAAGTAGTAAGGCATAGAAAGTAAAGAGTCCCGATGTCGGTGAGATCTGACACAGGATAATGAGCCATTTGCATCATGGCACCATAAAGATTATGAAACAAATAACCACTGGCCTCCCTAAAGGAGCACTTGAGAAGAGGGATGTATGCAAAGATTGTAGCTTGGGGAAGTATGTGAAATCCACATTCCACGATCGAGACAAAAAATCACATGTAGTCTTGGAGAGAGTCCACTATGATGTCTGTGGAACTTTCTTGATAGCCTCCATGGCTAGACATAAATACTATGTTATCTTTATTAATGATTTCTCAAGGAAGTGTTGGATCTTCTTCATGTAGAAGAAGGATGAGACATTCACAAAGTTTGTAGAGTTCAAGGCGCTAGTTAAGAAAGAGACCAATAAGAAGGTGAAGGATCTCAAGAGCAACAATGGAGGTGAGTATGTTTCGAATGACTTGAAGGAATTTTGTGCCAAAGAAGAAATGTGAAGAGAAATGACAACTCCCCATAACCTAAAGTAAAATGGGGTAGTTGAGAGGAAGAACCAGAGCATTATGGGAACTGCGAGAGATTTGCTACATGACTAAGGCATGCTACTGCATTTGTGGGCAGATGCATGTAACACAATAGTCTACTTGCAAAACTAGAGTCCTTATCGGATTCTTGGTATGATTACATTGGAGGAGGCTTTCTCGGAAGTAAAACTAGATGTGTCTCACTTCTGAATTTTTGGAGCCTTTTACTGCCTTATCTCCAAAGATTTGAGGAAGAAGCTTGAGCCGATAACAAAGTTGGGAGTTTTTTTGGGTTACACTGAAACTCCACATAATTATCGTGTGTAATTACCTTCCCTTAGAATGATAGTTGTGCAAAGGGATGTAAATTTTGATGAGGTGAAAGCGACACGGTGCTCTCTTGAGAGGAGATTCAGATCCCATAAGAGGAGGATATTTGAGCTCCAAAGAAGGAACCTCAGGAAGTTTTGGAGCAACCACAATTGAAGGATTAGAGAGGATGCAGAGTGGAGACATCTACTCAAGTAGAACCATGCAGAGAAGGTAGAAAAAGAAATAGGGAAGATGATAGATTATTGCAGGATGTTAGGGAAAATGTGGGAGCTCCTTCAAATTTCTGCAGGTAAAGTAGATCACCTGAGAGGTACACTAGCTACATGACTCTAATGGTTGATCTTGTAGAGAATGAGCCATCCTACTTTGAGGAAGAAGTAGAGCAACTAGTTTGGATTGATGCAATGGTGGAAGAATACAAATCCATAATGAATAACAATGTTTAGGAAGTGGTCCCGAGACCAGCAAATAAATTAGTTGTGGGTTCAAAATAGATCTTCAAGGTTAAACATGTAGTAGAAAAAATCATAGAGAAGTATAAGGCCATATTTGTGGCCAAAGGAATCTTAAGTTGAGGGAATTAACTATGAGGAAACCTTTGCTCCCATAACAAGGTATTCATCCATTAGATCAATTCATGCATTGAATAATATTTTTGTAACTTATTTACCTTCCCTCCCTATCCTTATAAAAGGGAGGAAGAAACACGAAAAAAAGGTTCTGAATTCTGTGGAAAAACTATATGTGCTTTCTGAACTATATGGATTCGAGATTTTCATCTTTTTGAATATGAATGAAATAGTGGAAATTTCGACGTTCGAGTATTATAGTATGTTGTTTCTTTGTTAAACTTCCATTATGTTCACATTTCTTCTTTGATTTCATGCAATTGTAGCTGCCATAATATCTCTTATGCTCTTACAGATTCATTTGTGTTGACTCGTTAATACACATGCCTCTATGTACATCTGAGATTATATCTTTAAATGTACGCTCCCTGAATCATAGCATCCAATCCTCTTACATCCATATGTCTATCTTTAACTCGGATAAGTATAGAACTGTTGAGGTTTCAAGCTCTATGTGATGAGTTAGTCTTCTCCTTCTCTTCTTTCATTACTTTGCAAAAGTTCATTAAACTGTAAGTCCTTGAATTACTCGTCCTCCACTAGTTTTTACCATATTCTTCTGAGTTGTATATGTGAAAGGATACCATAAATACATGGCTTATATCCTTGGATGAAGGAACCAATCCATGATGTTATGTGTATATTTGTAGTTACTATGAGTAAAATATGTATATGATGTCTCCAGTTTCTTAAGGATCATATAAGACATATAAAGATAGATGTTCCTAGGAACTGGTCTTGTAAGCAATCCAAGGTTGTCTTTGGAAGTGACAACATCTTTTGGCACCTTTGTTGGGTAACTTATTGAAGGATTTTTAGATTGGGATATGAAAAGTGAAGCACTCTTTGTGTAGGTGAGTAAAGACGTTTTGATTGCATCCTCATCACCTTGGCGACTCCACAAATCTTAATGTCATTTATCATCCTGGCTTTTAGAAAGCTTCACACTCATTTAGATACTTATGAGCAGAAAAACCCTCCTGTATCTGATCCAGAGAAATTAATTTCCAAGAGAGTCTGGAAGGAGAAAACTCCTACTACCTATACTAATGTCTCATCATTCTTTGAAGCTTCCTCATCCAGCTCCCACCCCATTGTCAATCATGACTCATATTTAACTCCAAAGGTCCTTACATACCCTACAAAAGGTAATGTAGAGCACTGTGCCCCTAAAACAGAGATCAAAGAGGAAGAAATATCAGTAACAACTCATATTTTTTCAATTCCTCCTGCTCCTGAGATTGAAAAATACAAATTTGTCCTAAATAACATCCATATCCGTTATACACTCAGTCATACCACTCACAATTTTGTTACTCCAACCCCTGGTTTTAACCCAAGTCCCTCTAGCAAATCTAAATCCCCCTCCATTAATCTAGATGGTTTTTTTTTCAGGGTTCTTACTCAATAAATATGTGCCTCTTGATTTACCTCTACCTCTAACTACTATGCCCTAGTATTACCTAAATAATTTACCTATGTTCAATGGGGAAGATGAAAATAGTGCGCAGAGACACATTGAAATATTTTGTGCCTTTGTTTAAAATTTGAATGTAGAACAACTGGATGTGGTCTTGAGAATCTTTGTGCAATCCCTTGATGGAGAAGCCAAAAAATGATTCAAACCCCTACCCAATGCATCTATCACCACCCGGGAAGAACTTGAAAAATCTTTCACAGAAAAAGTGGGGTGAACAGAGAGATCATGAATATGTTTTCATCAAGTTCAATTTTATAAGGAAGAAGCTTGAAGAGAATATATCAGAATTCATAAAAATATTCAGTAAGCAGTATAATAACCTGCCCATTGAGATAAAGCCTCCTCAATCTGCTGCTCGTGTATTATTTGTGGGATCCCTTGAGTTCGAATTTGGCTTTACTCTGAGGGAAAGGAAGTCTTGTACCTTAGATCAACTACAAGTGGATGCACTTGAGGTGGAAGAAAATTCCACCTCGACAGACAAATCAAGAGGAAAGAATAATCCTCATGAGAAGAAAAGGGGGAAAGAAGAAGCATCCTTCGCTGGTTAAGGTAAAGAATCACCAGATCTAAAGTGGGAAGAAATGGAGAAGCTCATTAAGAGTTTATCACACAAAGTGGTTAAGCTTGAGCTCGAGAACAAGAATCTCCCTAAACAAAACACTCAAGGTAACAACCGAGGGTACAACCCACAATACCGAAGGCCACCATTGCAAATAATGCAAAGGGAGAGAAAAGATCAACTTGATCAGATCCCTCCTCTTCTGTATCTAGAAGATGATCAAGATGAACAAACACCAGATACACATGAGACATGAGGAAGCTTGTATTCCTCCTTCTCTGAAGAGGAACAAGAAAACATGGCTCACCATGAGATGTGTCCTGATAGAGAAGAAACAACAAATGAGGAGGTTATAAGGGATTATTGTAAACAATTTACAGATCTCATGCAAGCATAGATACATCATAAGTATGACCTCAAATCTTCAAAAAAGAGGTCGAGGGAAACTGAACAACAAGAGGAAACTTATACCCAAACTGTTCCACTTGTATTAAATAAAGGAAAAGGGAAGTTGAACGCTGATCCACCCAAACTAAAAACATCCTTAGATAAGGAATTCCTTAACTAATAGGAACATACAAAAGAGAAGGCACCCATTCTGATAAAAACTACTGGCAATAAAGAAAGGAAGTAGAGTTGGGAGGCATAGAAAAGGGCCAGTTTGCATTAAATCTCCAGAAGGAACTCGAGAAGGTAAAGATCCCTGTTCCCTTAAGTGAACCTCTAAAACATCCCACGTACAAATTTCAAGTCTCCCAATTCATGCTTCCATCCACTTCTGTACAGAACCATGACTATCTAAACCTTCAAGAAGAGAAACCAATGGTTGTTTTTGGACCTCATGCTGAAGAACTTGATTCCTCCATTGCACCCTTCTATGTGACCATGGTAATCCATGAACTTTTATTACATAATTATATGTTGGAATCTGGAGCCTCCCATAAGCTCATGCCCTTGGTCGTGATGGAACAACTCGGCTTGTAGATCACTAGACCCTACAAAGACCTATACTCCTTTGACTCTAAGAGAGTCAAATGCTTGGGAATGATAAACAATCTGGTGGTAAACCTAGCCTAGATCCCTATGAAGAGTGTGGTGATGGACATAATGGTGGCATATATTCCTCCTATATTCGACATGCTTCTATCCAGGTCTTGGGGTTCCAAGGTGGGGGAATCTATAAAATTAGATTTAACTTAAGTTATTATTCTCACTTTTGGAGGTGAAGAAAGGAGGTTGTACAGAGAGTCCATATTTGTAAAGACTATGACCCCAACTTAAGGTTCTAGAAATTCTTCTTTATATGGAAAAGAAAGTGACCTCTCCTTCCTGGTATTAGAAGAAGATGAGGCCATCTTAGAAGAAATGAAAGTACATATAATAATGCAGTTAGATGACCAACACACACATAAAAACAAAATATGGAAACTATACTTTGATGGAGCTAATTCAAAAGAAGGAAATGGAGCAGGTGTATTGTAGGTAAGTCTTGAGGCTAGCTTGATACCCCTCTCATTCAGGCTAGAGTTTGAGGCAACCAACAACATGGTGGAGTATGAAGCATTACTCCTTGAGATACAAACAACGAGGAATATGAACATTAAATTCTTAACTATGCATGGAGACTCTACGCTGATTGCAAAGAAGATCCGAAATCAATGCCAGGCCTAACATCCCATATTGAGGACTTATCGAAATGAGGTATGGGATTTAATTGATAATTTATTCCTGGCCTTTAATATTCAATTTTTGCATAGATAAGAAAATAAAATGTCTGATTCTCTTGTCATAGAAACAAGCAACTTCAAATCTCCTCAGAATCCGCTTCTGAGGTACGAGGTGGAAGTCTGACACATACCATCTATACATGATAATGTCAAACACTGGCAGTATTCAAGGACAATGAGTAGGTCAAGTGATTTATAGAAGTAGTTGGGGAGTTCATCAACTCAACTATTGACTAGGAAGAGGAAGAAGAGGCAAATCAAGAACCAACTTTGTGGGAGAACAGGATGGCTAGACAAAAGATTCTACAATTGGAAGGGAATACTATTCCTTGTGGGCTAGTTCCACTGGAAAAATTATTTAACGAGAATGATGTAGCCTCCAAAAAAGTGGGCTATGAGATGGATGAGTAAGTAGAAGAGTGCAATATCGACCTAGAAGATGAACCCTAGATGGTCAGGGTATCAAAGGGAATCCCCTCACAATACAAACAGAGGTATTTAAATCTTTTCAAAATCTATAAGGATATTTTTTCTTGGTCTTATGAGGATTTAAAAGAATTTGATACTATCATCATATATCATAATATTCCTTTGAAGAGTGGAATAAAACTATGTAAACAGAAGCTCTGACATATTAATCTGCTCCTACTCCCCTCTATTGAAAAATAAGTGAGGAAAATTCTACAGGAAAAAATCATAGTGCCTTTAAGGTACTAAGAGTGGGTGGCCAACCTAGTCCCAATCCAAGAAAGAATGGGGAAATAAGGTTATGTGTAGATTTTTGTAATCTTAATAGGGCATCTCTGAAAGACAATTACCCACTACCCAAGATGGATTATATATTACAAAAGGTGATGGGATCAGTTAGAATGTCCATGATGGATGGGTTCTCCGGTTACATCCAAGTGGAAGTCCACCCCGATAATCAGAAGAAGACTGATTTCACCACCCCTTGGGGTACTTTCATGTATGCTCGCATGCCCTTCGGTCTTGTGAATGCAGGGGCCACTTTTTATAGAGATATGGATATAGCTTTTGTAGGGGAGAAAGATAAGTTTGTAGTGGTATATCTGGATGATATCATAGTATTCTCTAAGACTGATGAAGAGCACATCATCCACTTGAAGCTCACCTTTTAGAAATGTAGGAGGTATGGAATATCATTGAATCCCAAGAAATCTCAGTTTTCCCTGAGTGAGGGGAAGCTACTAGGACACATAGTAGTGCAAGAGGGAGTGAAAATTAATCCTAAGAAATTTGAAGCTATCAGTCATATTCCTTTGCCCAGAAATAAGAAAGAAGTCCAAGTCTTTTTGGGGAGAATCAATTTATTGAGAAGGTTCATACCCAACTATGTTGAAATAGTGAAAGGCATTACGTATATGCTTAAAAAGGAGAACAAAGTCAAATGGAGCCCTACCTCTTGAGATTATTTTACTAGAATCAAAGAATATTTTGTTGAGGCACTAGTACTAGTCAGCCCTGATTACTCAAAGCAGTTCTATGTCTTTTCTTTTGCTTCTCTGTATATTGTTGTTTCAATTTTTCCATAGAAAACTAAATATGGTTATGAGTATCCCATCACCTTCTTCAATCAAGTCCTAAGGGATGTTGAGCTAAAATATAACATCTTGGAGAAGTAAGCATATGCACCAGTCAAATATTTGAAGGCATTTCGAGTGTATGTGCTACACTAATAAATTACAACATTTGTCCCAACGATGACAGTGAAGGATATCCTTGTAGAAGGAGACAATGAAGGAAAAAGGGGTTGGTAGATAGAAAAGATATAGGAATAGGAGCTAGACATAAAGCCCACTAAGCTCATAAAAGGCCAAGGGTTTGAGATTTTATCAGATTCTAACTGCCAAGCGTTGGGGATAAACCTGATAATAGAGGAAGGAAGAACATAAGTTCAGCAGAGTGGGATCAAAACAACAAAGCAAAAAATATGTATAAAATATGAGGGGTCACCCTGGTACAAGAATATTATCCATTATCTCTTGTTCCTAATGTGCCCATTAGGGATCAATAAATCTAAATGTAGGACTTTGAGACTGCAAGCTCAAAAGTATATCACATCCAATGGTAAACTCTACTGGAAGGACTCGTAGACCCGACGGGTGTCTTGATGTTATGCTTGGTAGAAGGCGAAACCCATAATGTAATCAAAGAAATTCATGGAGGGGTTTGTGGAGGTCACTACAACTGGAAGACTACAAATCACAAAATCCTCAAGGCAGGGTTCTACTAGCCTACACTATTTGGAAATGTTCATGTACAAGTTAGGTCATGTCATAAGTGCCAAGTTTTTGCTGAGAGACAAAAACTTTCTCCTTTTCCCCTAATCACAATGCATGTGGAAGAACCCTTCAGACAATGGGGACTAGACTTCATAGGAGAAATAAACCCATCTTCAAGTGGCCAACATACGTGGATATTAATGGACACGAATTATTTCACGAAGTGGGTGGAGGCCATCCCAACCAGAAACACTACAGATTCAACGGTAATAAAATTTATGGAAGAGAACATATTATCTCATTTTGGCTGTCCTACCAAAATTATCACTTACAATGCTCAAGTCTTCGAAACTGCAAAATTCACCAGCTTATGTCAGATGTTCAATATCATCATTAGGCACTCCACTGCCTACTATCCTCAGGGAAATGGTTTAGTTGAGTCCTCAAACAAAATGGTGGTGAGAGTGTGTTGATGCCTCGAAAATCGCTGCAACAACATTGGGGGATAACCACCCGGTCCGGACCTTAAAAGCAGCTCCTTTTCTGTTTGATGTGGTGGCTCCGACTGTTCATCTAGGTCCAGTTACCTTTTCCCTATTTCTATTGGCTTATAATGTATCTTTAACTACCAATAGACAGGGACATCAGATCACTTCTCCTTGCTGATCAGGCAAGAGAATGACCCTTAAGCTGATTTAGGTTCAGCCAAACCACAACTAAAATTTTGCCTCTTTGAGGAGAGGACTAAAAAGAATGTAGATTTTACTCTAAGTGCAAGCTTATTCTATGATGCAAGCAAAATAAACTAATCTAAATCCTATCTTAATTAGGCAGATATAGATCTAACCCAACTAAGAGCAAGATAATTAAAATATCGAGATTTAAATATGTCTTGTTTATAACGAATATCAAGTTAATGAAGTATTTCAATTAACTGATATTATGGTTGCCAAAACACATTCTATTGAGACCTTAAAATTGAAATAATAAACCAACAACATTCAGGAAGTAATTCACAAAATAATATTGATTATCAAATCAATAAACCCAATAATTGAATAATGATATGTGGAAATAGTTCACAACACATTATTATTCAATAAATCAGTTTCATAAGACAGATTTCAGAGTAAGTAGTTACTCCAAAATGAGAAATTAATCCTTAAAAAAACAGAGATACATAATAACAAGGTTGTGACAAATTACCCATATTGACAGTAGTGTACAAAAAATGAATAAAATGACACATTCCTATCATCATAAAATTAAAACTGATATTTGAAACAATAGTATTAGAAATACCAATTTATTGCATCCATTCCTCTGTTCTTGGTCTCCAACAGCCCTTTACATTGCTTGAACTTCTGCCTTTAAAACTAGAGCCACAAGAGCTTTGTTCTTCATGCATATTTCAATATTACAAGGGAAATCCTCATCTCCATATTGAGATTTTTCACTCCTCCCTCCTACAACTCTAAATTCCAATTACAATAGTGCTTTTAGAAGCTCTAAAATTGCAGAGGAGAGCAGCCCTTTATTCCATTCTGCAATATGTTATTTATAATATTTGTGAAGGAATTTTGGAGAGGAGTGTTTGTTGAAGAGAAATTTGTTGAATTCCATTTTACTTGCTCATAATTCCAATCTTCAATTGCTGGAGCATTCTCATTGACTGAGATCTTTTTCTCCATATTTCTTTCACTGTTTTCCTGCAAAAAGAAATCAAAATAAATTAAAATGCAACCATAAAATCAAAATAGCATCGCTGGCAATTAAATCAAACCTAATCAAATTCTATTTAAATAAATAATTAAAAACAAAATATAAGCTACGTATTGATGCTTGGAATGATTTGATTGGCAAAGGATATCATTGGCCAATGGATCTGAAATTAGAAGAGGTTTTGGACAAATGACATTGAAAACAATAACTCAGAAAATTGATTTTGTTTCCAAAATTCGGAGCCTGATCTTCTGCCTGATTTTTGGTCCAATAAATGATCAAATCTGTTGGTGAAACCTCCTCCAAAATGTTCTTCTTGATTTTGTCTTTCCAATGAGCCGTCCTGGGCCTCATTTGGCCAAGTAGAACTCAAGTTATGAGCTTCCAAAGTTGATGGGTCAAATCTGATATAAATCTGGAAATTCTGTTGCTGGGCTAAAATTAGCATTTGATTAAGAATTAAATCCTGAATTAGAATTCTAATTAATTCTAAATTAATTGTTAATTATAAATTAAACTAATTATTAATAACCTATTTATTAATCTAACTAACTATTTTTAATTAATGATTTATAAACAAATCTAATCTAATTAAAAACTAAATCAATATTAATCTAAATATATTTAAATTTTATTTAGTCAAATTAATTAAATGTTATTAATTAATTAATCTGATTAATTTAAAATTCATTAATTAAATATTATATATTAATCTAAATAATATAATACATTACATTTTATTAATTAATATAACATATTACATATTAATTTAAATAATACAATATATTACACATTATTTTAAATAATATAATATGTTATATATCATATAAACTAATGTTAAATAAACTAACCTATATCACACGTTAAAGTAACCTACACCATACGTTAAAGTCCAAGAATCAAGTCGCTTGCACCACTTATATAAAACCTTGTTTTTTATCCTTTTTCGCTTATCGGCCATCGGGGTTCTTGCATATCGGCATTTCGCATCGGGTAGCTTATGAGGGATGGGTTGTTAAAAGTGCCGATGCGAAATCGCATGTATCCCCGATGCGATATAAAAAATGCTTGCCTCGTGCCTTTTCGCCGATCGGCATATCGCCGTTTTTAAGGAATGCATTGTTTTAAAACTGCCGATGCGAAATCGCATGTATCCCCGATGCAATATAAAAAATGATTTTGTTTAATTGGTGGTCGGGGGTTTTCAAAATTTCAGCAATTCGCATCGGGGCTAGCTAATGAGGCCTTAAAAATGTGATAATACAAAAGTCCCGATGCGACATTAATTTTATATATTTAATATATTTAATTAATTATTATATTAATTAATAATTAATTTATTAATTTAATATTTAATATTAAAAATCAATTTTTATTTTGGTTTTGATTTTATTTTAATGAATTTAAGTTTTTAAACTACAACTAAAAATAAAACTACAGCCACTTGAATGTTTGGGTTTTCGAGATTAAGATTTGATTTGGGAATTGGAGTGAATTTCTTAAAACCCTGATAATTAATAATTTGGCTGCATGACTAAAAAATGAAAAATGTTAGTAAAAACTTGCTACGGGTTGATATTTAAAATGAATGCCTTATTGAACTCATATATTTACAAAATGCAATATTGTACATTTTATACAATTTTAACCCAGGCTAGATAAATGATGAGACTTCAAAGGAGTGCCATTTTCAAACCAGTTGACCAAATGAGGCGAAACAAGCGTCAATGGTGTTATCATAAAATCAGTACTAAGGGCTGCTATTGAATAAGATCTCATGAAACTGTTTCAGACTAGGCTTTAGACTAAGGTTTAGCCTGCTTAGTCAGAGAGGGCTCTGTCACAGATTTTTGATATGCATTAAAGGGCAAGAAAGATGGCTAACTCTTTAAACAGTATATGAAATTCATGTTGGTTGGAACAACAAAAATAAGGCTTCTCCCATTGGGCTCATGGAGTCATACACTTCTACAGTAAACAAGTAGCTACTCAATCATGGAAACCAAGGCATATAATGTCTCAATGCTCAAAACATTTACCAAGAAGAACCTCAACTCAAAAAACATACACAGGAATTCTGAGCACTTATGTGAATTCAGAGTGATTGCATGTTTAGTGAACTGTAAAACAAGATGAACAAAACCAAACCACATATATTCTGAGCATGTAAAAAACAAGATGAATCTTGGGAAGAAAAAGTATCCTTTCTATTACTGTCAAGACACTTTACATAAACCGAATATGAAAACTCTGTTTTTTTGATAAAAATCTCCAACCCTTTTTACATCAGAGTTTTTCCTATATATAGGAAACAAAACTAAACTACCTTCAGTCTCCTCCTCCAGCATGAGGGGAGCTCGAAAACCTATCATTAATTGCCTTATCTATATTTAAACTAACTTATTAAATACAAAGGTATTGTGCTTTCAATATATAGAGTCCTATTCCTATTCAAACTCTAATTCTATCTCCTCGTGTGCATGATTCCTTCTTGAGCATTTGACACTTGTACTATTTCTGTAGTGGCTGAAATGCATTTGAGAGGCATTCACTGAACGAGCTGCCTTGGATTCCAACTGTGCTAATGACTCATTATTTGGTGAAGATATATGCTCTGTTTTCACGGTCCTTGCCTTCCATCAGTCTTTATTTCTAGATGAACATGCTTCAAGCTGTTTAATGCCTTTGATGACCACGCATAACACCATATGCCCAATGATCTGGGTGCTTTGTGGACTGGACATGTGTTCAACCCAAAATTTCGATAACCCTACCAGAACCCTAATATTTCGGTCATAAAGTAGCTTTAGGAAGACTTTAGCAAAAAACCAAAATGTTCTACCTTTTTGCTCCAATGCTTACGCCTGTCATTCTTTGAATGTTATGGCAGCCTTTTATGATCTCTTTCCTACCCTCGAAGCATTCCCTTTCAAAATTTGTTGACCTCAGCATCAATTTCATTTTTTCTTTAAAAACAGTCACCTACAGCAGTTTCGTAGAGCGCTACGAAACTGCTGTTCTTTTCCAAAATTACAGTCTTCAATGAATTTATCAATTGCTTTGTGACTGTTACAGCTTCGCTTTTGGCTCCAAAATTCCTAATTTGTCTTCCTTTTATATATGCCTCAAAAACCAATGAACTTAAGAAACATAAAACAAAAACTTGGCGCAATATCTGACCTTAAAAATTTTGCAGTTTTTATTTGGCAGCTAACTTGCCTAACTGAGCTTTTAGTTTTGCAAGTTCTTTTTCCATGGCTGCAATTTCTGATATAGTTTTATCCAAATTAGCCATTTCTTCCTCAGCTGCCTCCCATTTCTCCTTTGAAGATGAGGTTTTAGTTTCTTTGACAATGGGAACTTTTTTCTCCATATCTTTCTTTTTGACCTCCTTTGCTTTTTCTGCTTGAGGTATCTGCTTTTCCCTTTCTTTGGCCTGTCCTCTGGTGTATAGTTTTCTTTTTATTTCCTCTGCCTTCTCTGCTTTAGGCAGTTGTTTAATTTCCTTTGTTGCAGTTACCTTGACAGCCGCCTCATCCTTGTGAACTTGCTCAGCTGTTTTGATTTGCCCCCTGGTGACTGGCCTTCGGGGTTTGACCATAAATTCCTTACCAGACTCTTCAAACCTTAGCCTTTTTGAGGCTTTTGATTTTTTGGTGCTATCAGGTGATGACTGGGTTAGGTCAATAGGCATTGACTCAACCTGCACTGATTTGGCTTGTTCAAAATCAATTGCCTCCAGCAAATCCTTTAGACTAGCCTTTGACATAGGGCTTTCTTCTACTGCTATTGATTTTCCTTTTTCTCTGCTTAGCTGACTTCTGGTTCTGATTCTTGTCATTTGTTCAATTCCACTTGGCCCTGGTGCATCTTTCTAGTGTTTGATTTTCTCCTTTGATGACTTGGGTGTCTCCTTTGTTGATGATTTAGGTGTCTCCTTTATGACCAGAGACTTCTCTGATTTCCTCGACTTGGTTTTGGGCTTCTTTTGGTATTTCACCTCCTTTCTGAGCTCAGCCAAGGTAGGTTCTTCGATTCTTCCTTCTTTTTCCCTATCCAGCAATGGAGTGAGACCTGTCTTGCTTTGAAAGCCGGCCATAAAAATAAAAGAATCCCAATCTCTACCAATTT
>APFE031566877.1:29247-68860 GCA_000404065.3 Pinus taeda | reverse complement strand
TCATGACCTGGAGAAGACATCAACTGACAAAATGTGGACGAACCTAATGACTCATCTCCCCAGATTTGACATTTCAAGAAAACACGCTGCAAAAACCCCGAATCCCCGATTTCGTAGCGCAGACAATTATGAATTGACAAACCGCGCTACGAAATGGCTGCTAGATGATACGCTGCGAAAAGGTGGAAAAATGATTGCACAGCTAAATTGGCCAATCAGATCGCACTGCGAAACTGCGCAAAATCCAAATGATGCAAACAAGACAAGACATGCTTTAAACAATAATGATGGAGGGTATCTAACAGTTTTTTACAAGGACTCACATCAATACCTTTTGAAATTCTAACTTCAAAGTGACACACATGGAGACCTATTGACTTAAAAAAAAAAAAATATAAAATAAATAAAATAATAAAAATAAATAAAATAAAAATAAAAATAAAATAAATAAATAAATAAATAAATAAATAATAAAAAATAAAATAAATAAAAATAAAAATAAATAAATAAATAAAAATAAAAATAAAAAAAATAAAAAAATAAAAAATAAAAAAAATTATATGAATCTTTGGACATAGGTGGACTGTGGTTTTAAGTGATAACAACATCACTCAATAATTTTCCATGGAATTACATTCTCAAGGAGAAGATAGTTCCACTATTGTTGTTAGAGGGTTGGTCATCTCTTTAAGTCCTGAAACCATAAGCATAGTGATGACCTTACCCTTGGGAATTCAATGGAGCAAGGAGGATAAAGCAGTAAGTGTCGCAACTAGAAATAACTTTTTCAATCAAAGAGAAAAATATATGGAGGATAAGAATGGAGTCAGAAGAGAAAGCCTACCTTACCCCTGAGATGAAGTGGCCTACCACATTCTAAAATACATATCTTGTGAGGGGAGGCTAAGCACTGTATATGCCTACCATTTTAGGCTACTACATGAGCTTAGATTCAAATAAGATTTACCAATCCCATTGAGGCTAAGTGTTCCCCATTTCCTCCTGCAATCAATCATTGAAATGAGCTAGAAGGTGAGGGGAAGGAAGCATCAATGCATTGCCCATCATGGCCTCATTAAGTTAATTGTGATGGATGCTTTAAGTCACTTAAGGAACCCTGTGTTATGTACTGATTTGGTAGACATGGACAAGGAGGTCTTCATTGAAATTCAATCCATCACACCTGGAGAAACATCAACCTCTAGCATTGGAGGTAGGTAAGGAAAAATATAGGAAGAACAGGCAGGAAAAACAGAGGAAGAAGAGGCAAAAAAATAGAGGAAGTGGAAGTAGAGGTTAAGGAAGAAGAAGGAGAGAAAAAAGTAGAAGAAAAATAGATCCTTGAGGAGACTTCTAAGCCTCAAGGGATAGAAACAAGGACATCAGACCAGTCTCTCTCCCTGACATACTAAGCAAGAAGTAGCTCCAACATTGGCCACATTGAGCACAGCTACCAAGACCAAAAGGAGGCAGCCAAGGCAAGGTCCTCTATACTCTAAAACAAGAAAGAGCACCATGATTAGGCAAGGAAAACCACAACCTCCTTAAAAAATCCCTATCACTATTGATGAGTCACCAAGCAAAAAGGAAGAAGTAGCACCTAGTGAAGGGAAGATTGAGGAGGTTACCTCCCCTATGGCCAAAACCTTGACACCTATGTACATGTGGGAAGACCCACCACTAGGGAAGTCACCTTCAAGAGACTCAAGACACAAATTGCCAATGGACAAGTAGAAAAAAATGAGCTACATGAGGAAACATAGCAGCTACAAAAGAAACAGGGGTTGCTACAGGAGAAACAAGGAATGTTACAGGAGCAGAAAGAGGAGATACAAGAAGGAGCATTCATCTCAAGAAAAGGATGAAAAATGCCTCAAAGAGCTACAAGATCTCTAGCCACATCCCGGTATAGAATTCTACTACAAATTTGTTGAGGGAGGTAGTATTATACCCCAGAAGTTTTCCATCCCACTCTTCTTTGAATTAGAAAAGGAAAGAGGAAGGACACATAGATGGTTGCAGATTGCTAAATCCAAAAATGTAGAACATGTGGGCCTAGTGGAGGAAAAGATCAATGAAATGGGTAAGGAATTAAGTGGCCTAGAACTAAGGGAGTCAGCCATGAGGGAGAAGTTATAGGCAGAGAACACCAGACTAAAAGAAAAGTTGCAAGAAAAGGAAACACAACTCGCTACTATGGCAAGTCTCTCTATGGAAGCCATACAATGCAGGCAACCATCTAACTCCTATGATATTTTCCTCAAGGAGCAATGGCTAAAATTTCAAATTAAGACATTGGCACGGTATGGCTCATTGCCTTTCCAATACTATAGGAAATTATTTTGCAAAAGGGAAAGTATTGGGGATAAAGCCAAGCTAGTTGAGTTTTATATGCATAAACTGATCATAACATACCTGAAGTTTTGGGACACCAATTCAATATTGGGAGACATGCAACTCATGGAATTAGCATCTTAGTTAACACACGAGGAGACAATGGTTGAAGAGGTAAAGAAGGTGATGGTAAAGGAAGAGAAAGATCCATTTTACATTAGAGAATAATTGGTAAGGCCTACAACTATCATCAGTAATCACAATCTCATCTCCTTTAATTCTTATTTATTACCCAAGTACATAGCAACCCATGAGCAATACATTATACGTTTTTAGGACACTTTTAGGATGTTAGGAATAGAGAGTCTACAAGATTATCAGAGAAGGTGGCATGCCTTACCGCATAGTCTACAAATCAGAGAGTATCACTCTCCTAAAAGGCTAAGGAATGCCTTGGAAAGAACCCCATTATATAAAAGACTCATGCAAATACTAAAGATCAAATGGATATGACTCAAACTCAAACCACCCTTGTTGTTGGGCTTACAAGAAGGAAGAAATCATGTAGAGGAACAAAAGGTATCGACGAAGATAGAGGCAAATGCAGGTTTTTATCCACAAGAAGGCACACCATCTGAGGTGCCTCGGGATGTCAGAGAGGCCACTAGGGCCATGAATGAGCTTCATATGGATGACTAAGTTGTTGAGAGGATGAGCAACAACTTCAACAGGGGGGTGATGATGGGCCCCATTAATAGGTATATTTTGAAGTTCATTATGCTATCCTCCGGCCCTTAAAACCATAATTTTCTCACATTAATTCACATTTTTAGTCATAATATGCTTAGTAAGAATATTAAAAGATGTTTGTCATATTGTGAGGCAAAATGTGATTAAATTGCAGGAAAAAGAGGCATTTTTTAGGCATTTACTATGCAGGTGCTTGATGGAGACAACCAAAAGAGAATTTAGGGGCCTTGTCCACCTCCTTAACTCTCTAAACCGACTTAGGATCACATGATCCTCACTCATGGATCGAATTCACTAGCAGCCAAGGTACTCCATGTCTATGTGAAGATCTAGGAGAACTAGATCCACAATTCTCGATATCTTGCAGGGAATAACTCCTATTTTCAAGGGATATGCCATCAACTACTTTTTTGTATAAATAAACCAGTTAAAAGGCTCATTAGGATTCGAGTTTTTGATTAAGTTAAGAGTAGCTACTGAATCTAGTGCCTCGCAATATTATTCTTAACTTTCATGTGATGTATGAGACTATAATTTTCTGCTAATGAGAAGTTTGTTATTGATCTGCATCTAAGCTAATTTTACAGGGCTGAAACCCTTGAGTTTGGGCCCAACCCAGAGGATTTAGTCCCTCTTATATATTTTTTTCTTCTTGTTCTTCTTCTTTATTTAGTCGGGGAGGTGTTTAAGTAGGTGTATTTATGCTTAAGAATTGCTTGTTCTTTTCTATTTTGCATAAGTCTTATTGCTTTTAAAAATATTTAGGAAAAAAATAAAAATAAAAATAAAGAAATCTAGTTCTTTCATGGCTCGTGGGAGTAGGGATAACCAAGGGAAATTATTACCAAAAACCCCACCCCCTCAGGTAATCAAACATCATTCTTCATTGGTGACTATGAACTTCCCTCTATGACTACAAGGGAGCTGGAAAACCCTTTAGGAGAACCACCTAAATTTTTTGAAGAACCTATCTCACCTACCCAAACTATGGTTGAAAACCATAAAAATGAGTTTTTCCCTATTAAAGAAACCAATGGAGAGGCTAGAATGAAAAATATAAGCCCTGCTTCCCTTCCATATTTACATGGCCTAATCTCTGAACATCATGCCACCTTCATGTTTGAGTTTGTTGTTGCATGTAGGACCTATGACCATATCTCTAGTGAGTAGAAGTTGAAATTGTTTCCTTCTACCCTCAAAAATGCAACCTTGCGCTGATTTATGAGTCTACCTAGAGGCAACATCACTACCTAGGCCCAAATGAAACAAACCTTTAATGATAAATATCGGGATTACTATAGGTCCAAAGAAACAAAGGAGGAAATATTTAGGATGAACCTTGGACCTGATGAATCTTTGTAGGACTATGAGGAGATGTTTCAACTCAATTATAGGAGGGCCAACTGTACCCTTTATACTGAATCACTCAAGCTATTTCTTCTCTGAGGGATCAGGGAAGATGTAATGGAAACACTCAAAATGCTATCTCTAGGAGATAACTACCAATTGCCTTATGATGACATCAAAAATGCATTCAAGAATTACTCTAGGGATGCATCAAAGAAGAGTAGTTTTAGCCAAAGCTTGGTCAGTTCATCTCTCTCCACAACATCCATAAAGCATGAGATGGGAATATTTTGGAGGATTTCTAGCGTGAAATGTTGCCTACCTTTTCCCTACAAATGGGTATTATGCAAACCAAAAGAAAACAAGAGGAAGTAGAAAGGGCACTAGCTATTTTTTTCCCTATACGTACTAAAAGACATCTTAGGAATGAATGCCTATTGAATGTTAAATAAGTTTGCCTAGTATGTGAAGAGAATCATGCAACAAACAAATATCCCTCTCTGTTAGGCCTAAAAGTTGTATACGAAAGAAAAATAGAGGGTAGGTCAGAACAATTGTGCTTCATTAACCAAAGGAGACCCCCAGGAGCTCGACCATATCAACAAGGCATGTAAGGTGCACATTATTCTCACTACAATCAAAATCAGAATGCGCCTTTCCATCCTTGGTACCCTTCCACTCATCCATCATGGTCCACACCTCCTCCTTGGCCTTATGGTCCTCCATATCCTTGTTAGCCTATCAAACATCCTTTTCAGCCATATCCACACCAATTCCCAATCAGGTAACCCCTCACAATGGTGGAGGCCTCGAACAAACCAACCTCCTACTTTATTGCCTCCAACTCGACCTCGACCATAGCTAACTCATCATACCCCACCTAAGAAAACTTGAATGCATGCTCAACCCTATATGAACCCGAACAATAAGCAAGCGCAATAGGTCTACAGTGGAGAGACATCATATCCTGCTTATGTTGTGGAAATCCAAGAGATCGTCCTTCGGTCTGGGAGGGTGCTCATAGATAATCACCCACCTTATCCACCTGAAGAGATTAAATAGGATAAGGAATAGAGTTCCCCTAAAGTCAATACAACCCCCCATCCTAAAAGGTTTGTCCACCCTAACTATCAAACCCCACAAGAGGTTGAACTTCTGGGAGAATTGAAGAATGTGTGTGTCAAGATACCCCTTCTCTAGGCCATTAAAGGTGTTCCCATCTACAACAATCTTATTAAGGAAAATGTTTCAAAAGACCTGGTAGAAAAAGAAGAGATACCCCCACCATAAATGTTGTTGGACAACTATCTAATCTGATGCATGGGAGGGTGATCTCCCCAAAATACTTATACCCAGGTAGCTGAGTAGTGGATATGCACATCGATGGCATTATGGTCCCTAATACCATGATCGATCTTTGGGTTGTAATCAATGTGATGACTAGGGAAACCATGTTGAAGCTCAATCTCTAAGGGGCTTTGAGAATGACCACCACAGTGCTGCAGCTTGTAGAAAGATCCATGATAGCTCTTGAGGGAATTATTGAGGATGTCATGGTATCCATTGATTCCTCGGAGTACCCTACTGATTTCCTGGTCCTCCAGTAAAAGACTACGTTTAATGGCTATCCTCCCATTCTAGGAAGACCTTGGTTGGCCACTATTGATGCCTACATTAGTTGCAGGGATGGGAACATGGCTATTAAGAATGGGCATTTATCTAAACAACTTGTGTTGTATCCTCTTGCTCAACCTTTTATTGAACATGATTTACCCATATGTTTACAATATGAGGAAGAGGATGAATTTTATCACGTAACCCCCTATCCATTCGATTCTCTAGATATTATTATAGGCAGGGGGGGAATTGATGAAGATGACCTTATTGACCATATCTTACAGAATCAACCCCAACTCCCATACCAGTTGATGAATTGCTTAAATAATTCAAGAATAGTCCTTGGACTGACTTGTGCTCTATTGACTCTAGCCTAGAACATGTCAATATTGTAGAGTTTGTCCCCATCTAGAACTCTAAAGATGAACCCCCGTCTCTTGGCCTAACAGGAAGAACAATTGTGCAATGTACTAAGGCAACACCTGGATGATTTTTCTTGGGATTATAAGGAAATGAAAAGTGTGAATCCCCTAGTTTTTACTCATCATATTTACATCAAATAGGGATGCAATCTTGTGCACAAAACCTAGAGAAGGATGAACCCAACCCTTAAAGAAATTATTAAAGGACAATTACAAAAGCTACTAGATGCAGGGTTCATATACCCCATTTTAGGTAGTGTGTGTTAACTCTTGTTTTACTTCCCATAAGTATGGGAAGTGGAGAATTTGTGTGGATTACCGGGAACTTAACAAAGCTACAAAGAAGGACCATTTTCCTTTTCCCTTCATTGACCAAGTCCTAGATGGCCTTGCAGGAAAGAAATTATTCTACTTCCTGCAGGGATTTAGTGCATACAACCGAATTAAGATCAACGCTAAATACCAATACAAGGCCACATTTAGATGTTCTTGGGGTACCTTTGCAGATAAAGTTCTTCCATTCAATCTATGCAATGATCCTGCTACTTTTCAGAGGGAAGTTCTAAGTATCTTCGTTGAACTTGTTCATGACTCCGTTGAGATATACATGGATGACTTCAATCCTTATGAATGTGACTTTCATGAAGTTGCTTCTAATTTGTACAAAGTCTTGAATAAATGTACTGAAATGAATCTCTCATTGAGCCGTGAGAAATGTGAGTTTTTTATGAATGCAGGGACTATCCTTGGCCACTCCATATCCAAGGAAGGAATAGAGATTGAACCAAACAAAATTTACATCATCAAAAGGGTCCTATCCCTCCAAATAAAATAGATGTCAGGAGTTTCCTTGGATTAGCTAGGTATTATAGAAGGTTCATTAAAGATTTTAGCAAACTAGCTTCACCCTTGTTTGGACTGCTAACTAAATATTCACATTTTTGTTGGACAAACAACTGTCAATAAGCCTTCAAAATACTAAAATAAAATATGACCACTGCACCCATCCTTAGGGGTCGCAACTTGGCATTACCTTTCCATATACACATAGATGCCTTAGACAAAGTTGTAGGGGCTTCCTTAGGACAAGTAGATACAAATTGTCTCATGCTATCTATTTCATCAGTAATGAACTTTCTAAAGCCGAGTTAAATTATATTGTCATTGAAAAAGAACTCTTGGTTGTGGTGCATTCTTTGAACAAGTTTAGGCATTATATCATTGGTTATCAAACTTTGGTTCACACTAATCGTGCAACTATTAAGTATTTAATGATTAAACTTGATGTCAATGCTAGGATAGTTAGATGGTTGTTATTATTACAGCAATTTGATTTCACGATTGTTTGTAAACCAGGGAAAGAGAACATGGTTGCATATTTCTTGTCAAGACTAAACCTACCTACAGGAAAGGAAGAAATGATAGATGATCGACTTCCAGATGAACATCTCTTTTCCATATTAGTGCTTTCTCCTTGGTTTGTTGATATAGCCAACTATTGTTGGAAATAAATGAATCAAGTACAATGTATATAGGGATTCAACCAATTGTCGAGCACCAACTTGGACTTTTTGTGAGGCTCCAACCTCCAGGGAACCAACCCTGTGTTGTCAAGGCACCAACCTTGGATTTGGGAGCACCAACTCCAAGGACACCAATCCTTCTGTTGTATATTGTCTAGATATGTTTGGTAGTTATTCTCTACTCCCAACCCTGTTGGACCTACGACTTACTTATGTCCTCCTGGATCTTCGGATTCCTTCTTTGCTTGGCCTTCGGCTTCTACTGCACCTTTTGCGTCTTCTAGATCCTCAGCTTCCTCTGTTTCTTCCACATCTGCCAGACCTTCAGCTTCCTCTCTTTCTTTCAATACCACCATAGTGAACTTTCCTTGTTCTCTGCTATAGATGCTTGATACGCCTGACTTTTGGCTTCCTTTTTCACTGGACCTTTCAGCTTCTCAACCTTTGACTTCTCGATCTTCAACTTCCTCTATCTCTTTGGGTTCACCAATACTCAAACGACACGCTCATTTGGAAGAGAGGCCGACTTATGATGTCACATATTAAAATTATATCAGAGAGGCCCTTTCATCCACAGACTTAATTATTCACGGAAATCACATCACAAGAGAGGTTATACCCATATTGGAGATCCCACGTGCTACGTCATTCCTTTAATCCCGCAATCGCAACTTTCAGAGGTTTGCACATAACATAGTGATTCCACTACTGCCGATGGAGCAGATGCGATACAATCTTAAGCAATTGTTAATAAACCCGTCGGGTCCACAACCTTATCGTAATCAGCAGTTTTTCATCGTTACATCTCTTCAAGACTTGCAATATGCGACGGATGCGATATTTCTATAGAGTTGTTACCATAAAATGATCGGGTCCGCAGTACATATCACAATCGGCAGATTTCAATGTGGCAAGACTTTAAAGAGGCTTGTGATGTGGCAGATGTGATGTTGTATTACGACGTATTATAATGGTCCAGTGGGTCCGTATATATATATATATATATATATATATATATATAATATATATATTATATATATATATATATATATATATATATATATATTATATATATATATATATATATATATATATATATATATATATATATATAATAATATATATAATATATATATAATATATATATATATACATATACATATACATATACATATACATATACATAATACATATACATATATATACACACAACACACACATATATATATATATATATATATATATATATATATATATATATTATCGTAATCGGCAAATTTCCAGTGTGACATTCCTTTGCATTACATAACTTCTGATGTGGAAGTTCTGGTGTGGCGGATGCAATATAACAATAGAGTGTGTTCTATTGGAGCAGTTAGGTCCGCAGCTCATCGCAATCGATGGTTTGCGGGACTTCGACTAGCACATGGATCAATAATGACCTTAACTCCCATAGTTAACCATGATCTAAGGGTTGACTATGAGATCGATGGCTAATACTGAGTGTGAGACTTTAGCCACAATCAAGGAAGTCCATACTTTCCTACCCCCGATCTTCCGATAGTTGTTGCTCCTGTGACTTGTCTTCACTCTTCCACTCTTCTGATAGTTTTCTTTTTTACTTCTTTGTTATCGTTGTTGCTCTATTGGATCTACTGTGTCATTCATTATTAAATTGACCTCCTGCGTTATTTGTTGTTCAATTGACCTCTTGTTGTTCAATTATTGTTCAATTGACATGTTATTTGTTGTTCAATTGACGCGTCATTTGTTGTTCAATCCACTTGGGTCCTCCATCTCATCATATCATCATATATCAAACTTTGAGCATTATGATCAATGGGCATCAATGGGCAATCATGTATCAAAGAATTTTCCATCACAAACACTGCTATATTGACATAAATGACAACCTAGATTAACAATCCCCCCCTTTGTTGTTGATGGAAATATTCTTCTTCTCTCCCCCTTTGTCATCAATGGCAAAGGAGTGCACAAGGAATCCCCCTGTTGAAGTGTTCTTCTTTTTACTCAAAATATAAGGATTGTTGCCTCATCATCAACTAGCACATTATCCCCTCTTCATGTCTCAGAACTTCTTCATAATTCTTTCAACAATGCTTAAAGATGCTCCATTTCAATGCTTCCTTATAGGTTCCAAATAGCCATATGCCAAATGTTCAAGTCCAAGTTTTTATGCTTCTGCAATCTGAATTTTGTTGTCTTCATAGTTAGAATTAAGGAGTCTTTATAGTCTGAATCAGGAGAAGATGCCACTGAAATTTTCATTCTCACTATCTTTCTTCAAATCAGGGTTCCTTTGTATCTCTATGCTTCTCCTTAAGTTACAGAGCTATATTTGACTGCACAACATTCTCCTTTCTATAGTCCTTTTGATGAGCCATCTTTTCCTTGTGTGCTTGTAAAAGTCTCTGCAGTGATGGGGATTGAAGGAATCCCTTGTGCAATGATATGCCAAAATGATATGGAATCCTTGCTACAAAGCTGTGATAGCAAAGATCAACAATTTCAACTTGCTAATTGTGAATCCACACTTCCAAACTGAGCCAACAATCATAAGGGTTTGTACAAGCCCAAACTTCAATCTACTTCTGACTTGTGGATTACAAGAAGACCCAAAATTCTTACTCTTTTCTTTGGAATAATACAATACAGTGACTATGGATTGCTACAAAAATGTTACTCATACATGGCTCCAATCTTTAGGGTTCATAAACGATATCTTCAACCAAGACTAATCCACTATGGTTACAAGAATTACAAGTTGCAAAACGTACCTTGATGTTTCTACAAATCACCCTTTCTGACTGTTACAACAATGATGATGAATCCAATGTTTTATAGAGAATTTGCTCAGGTCGGCTTTTCTTTTGGTGAGTACTGAACCAAGGGTATATGTATATATAAATATTCAAAACAATGTCATGTCCTGGAGTAGCCTTGTCACTGGAAATTCTTTGCACTAGAATAACCTTGTTATTGTAGTCATGAGACTTATGCCGATATGGTTATTGTGAGGAATTTTCACTGTACGCACAGGTCCTCAAACTTTTATGCTCAAAACATCACACTTCACCTTTATGCTTAGGTCACTGCATTTCATAATTGCATTTTGATATTCGGATAATTTTAGTACAATAGGTCCATAGGTCAATTAGATCTTATCTTGTTTCAACAAGAATCAAAATATGTGAAGATCATTGTTGGAAATCACAATTTACAGTGTCCAACATCTTCAATTCAGGATTGTCGTTACCACCAAAACCACTTGTTGGAATCACGATTATCGTTACACCAAATACCACAAGTTATATCCACTAGTGGATTTTGATATCCAATCTGTGACTGGTTGACAACATTTTGCAATGCTTCAATTATGCTAGATTCTTCAAACTACTCTTGCTTCAAGCTCCATTCCCAGATGTGTTTGTTTGTTTGAAGGTTGCCTCTATTACTGTCCTTGATTTACTAGTTCTCCCATTATATCCCTAAGTTGAGACATTCAACTTCTGTAATACCAAAAACATAGTTATTTTCCCTATTTCTCTAACATTGGATGGCCTTCTCTGCTGCTCTAATTTCTGCTTAGTGATCAAATGGAAAACATCTTCAACAACAGTCCAAAGAATGGTTACAAGATCATGTTCTTCAATGTAGTGCTCCTGAGAAATGATCTTTATCAAAGGATGATTGTTAATATAGCTCAACAAGGATTTCATAAGGACCCTTTCATGAATAGCTTCTGCAATAATGATCAAGAATAACAAGTTCCCCCTAACTGTATGCATGGTCTCTTTTTGGCAGAATCCCATCATCAAACACTCGAACTATCAAGAATATCTTCATCAAGTCAACAACATGTGTTGTTGGCTAGAGGATTCAGGAGATTTTTTTTTTTAAGATTGTAGTTGCTTTCTTCTCCATACTTGTGTAACTTTATTTTCTGGCATGGTTCTAGCTTGAGAAGGTGCCCAAATCAAGTTACAATTACGTGTCGTATGACCAATGTTATGACACATGAAGCATTCTACGTTGTTCATGAATAAGAATTCATGACTTCTTCTTGCGAAATTGCTTCTCGGAGATTTACGGGGATCATTATATGCCCTACAATCTTTTGCCATGTGTCCAAAGTTTGTACAAGAATAACAATAACCAAGAAATAAACTTTGGTACCTGGGATATGGAGATTTCCTTGATGTACTTCTGAAGTCTTTCTGCCTTGAGATCCTTTGACGATAACCATTGCTTCTCGCATCCTTGACAACATTTGCATTTCTTCTTGGAACAAGACTTCCTTCATTATCGCCTTGACTCTTATCTTTACCTTTGCTGAAATTGGGAGCATCAACATTTCTTTCTAACTTCATCATATCCTTGTTGTTTGAAGCATTATCATTCTTGCTTGAGGATTCACCTGCATACCCGAGACTTGATTTATCAAATGGACATCTTTGATGTCTAAGCATGTCATCCAAGGCTTGAGAGCTCTTCAAGGTTTTGTCCATCACTTCAACCTTTTTCCTGAGGGAGACAATCTCTTCTTCCAATTTTTCGCAATCATTATTCTTCTTAGAAAGTTGTTTCTCAATCTCTTCCTTAATACGTATTACTTCATTTGCTACTAATTTAAGGGAGATGATATCTGAGTTCATTTTGAAGATTTCTTCATTTTCCTTTGCTAGACTACTCTCCATTTCTTCCTTGATCCTTGTAGCTTTACATGTTTCAGCCTTGAGAAGGTTGACGTTAGATTTTAATTTGAAGATTTCTCCATCCTTTGCTTTTAGTTGACATATCATGGTGTTTCTCTCCTTTTCTGCTTCATCAACCTATCATTCTACGATTGCCAATGCTTCCATTGTCTTCTCAGCTCCTTGTGCTAACTTTCTTGTTTCTTGTAGTTGAGATTTGAGAGAGGAGACCTCTACCTTGTACTGACCAATTTCTTCTTCAAGTTTGTTCAAGCTTTTGTGCCTTTGTTCAAGTTGACTTGACAAGGTATCTTCATGTTTCTTTGCTTTATCCAGTTGATTTTTCATGGATATGACTTTTTCACGATGCTTTCTTTTGCTTTTATGAAATTCCTTCTTAAGCTTGGCAAGGTAAACTTTCTTCCTTGTTTGGTATTGGTCACTAGCTAGTGCTTTCTTATTAAGTTCCTCGTTTTCCTTTTTCAAATTGATAATATCTTCCATGGCAGCCATAATTTTAGTGAGGAGATCTTCTACAAAGTCTTTTTCATTCTCTTCATTTTATAGGTCTTCTTTAGCCTTGATGTCATCAATCTCATTTTCAGCTTCTATGATGGGTTCTGGATTTCCTTCTTGGTTTCCATCATCTTCTTGACTAGTGGTCATGGTCAATGCTCTTTTTGAGTGAAGGTCATGAAGTTTGTCCCATATACCCTTCGATGATGAACATTTTCCTAGATTGTTCTTCATAGAATCAAGTATCCCATTCAAAATTGCCTTCATTGCTTTTACATTGTACTCCTTGGATTCTCCCACCATCACGCTATCAACAATCACTGATTTCCAGATTTCAATGCCTTGAGTTTTTAAGAAATTCCTCATTCTTGTTTCCCATATATCAAAGTTTCCATTGAACCATGGAGCCTACACAAATCGATTGTCTTCTATTTCAGTGGTAGAGAGAGACACATCTTTAGAAGGATTGGAAACTTTCTTGCTTGGCTTCACCATTTAGGTTCTAATGATCAACCTTCAAGCTATTAGGCTTTTGAGTGAAGGTACTGGCTCTGATACCAATTGTTGGAAATAAATGAATCAAGTACAATGTATATAGGGTTTCAACTAGTTGCCAAGCACCAACTTGGACTTTTTGTGAGGCTCTAACCTCCAGGGCACCAACCTTGGATTTAGGAGCACCAACTCCAAGGACACCAATCCTTCTGATGTATATTTTCTGGATATGTTTGGTAGTTATTCTCTACTCCCAACTCTGTTAGAATTATGACTTACTTCTGTCCTCCTGGACCTTCGGCTTCCTTCTTCACTCGACCTTCGACTTCTACTGCACCTTCTACATTTTCCAGACCCTCAGTGTCCTCTATTTCGTCCACATCTTCCAAACCTTCAGCTTCCTCTATTTCTTCCAGTACCACCATATTGAACTTTCCTTGTTCTCTATTATAAATGCTTGATATGCCTGACTTTTGGCTTCCTTTTTCGCTGGACCTTTCGGCTTCTCGACCTTCGACTTCTGGATCTTCGGCTTCCTCTATCTCTTCGAGTTCACCAATACCCAAACGACACGTTCAATTGGAAGAGAGGCCAATTTATGATGTCGCATATTAAAATTATATCAGAGAGGCCCTTTCATCCACAAACTTAATTATTCACGGAAATCGCATCAGAAGAGAGGTTATACCCATCAATCCTGCAATCGCAACTTTCAGAGCTTTGCACATAACATAGTGATTCCACTACTACCGACGAAGCGGATGCGATACGATCTTAAGCAGTTGTTAATAAACACGTCGAGTCCACAACCTTATCGCAATCGGCAGTTTTCCATTGTTACATCTCTTCAAGACTTGCGATATGCGACGAATGCGATATTTCTATAGAGTTGTTACCATAAAATGATTGGATCCATAGTACATATAGTAATCGACGGATTTCAATATGGCAAGGCTTTAAAGAGGCTTGCGATGTGGCAGATGCGATGTTGTATTACGGCGTATTGTAATGGTCCTATGGGTCTATATATATATATATATATATATAATATATATATATATATTATATATATATATATTATATATATATTATATCATAATCGCATATTTTCAGTGTGATATTCCTTTGCATTACATAACTTCTGATGCGGCAGTTCCGGTGTGGTGGATGCGATATAATAATAGAGCGTGTTCTATTGGAGCAGTCAGGTCTGCAGCTCATTGCAATCGATGGTTTGTAGGACTTCGACTGGCACATGGATCAACAACAGCCTTAACCCCTGCAATTGGCCATGATCTAAGGGTTGACTATGAGATCGACAGCTAAGATTGAGTGTGGGACTTCAGCCACGATCAAGAAAGTTCGTGCTTTCCTACCCCTACTCTTCCGATAGTTGTTGCACCTGTGACTTCTCTTCACTCTTCCGCTCTTCCGATAGTTTTCTTATTTACTCCTTTGTTATCGTTGTTGCTCTACTGGATCTACTGCATCATTTGTTGTTAAATTGACACGTCATTTGTTGTTCAATTGTTGTTCAACCCATTTGGGTCCTCCATCTCATCATATATCAAACTTTGAGCATTATGATCAATGGGCATCAATGGGCAATCATGTATCAAATAATTTTCCATCACAAACACTACTATATTGACATCAATGACAACCTAGATTAACAACTATTTGGTTGTTGGGAGGTTCGCTCCTAACCTATCCCCCAAGGAGAAAAGCAAGATTTTCAAGAAGAGTACCCCATTCACCTGGATTGGGGGAAATATTTTCAAATCATGGCTAAATCAAATCTTGAGAAGATGTGTGAGGGAAGAAGAGGTATTTGACATCCTCTCAGCATGTCATGATGAACCTTGTGGGGGCCATTTTGATGCTAAGAGGACATCCTTAGAATTTCTACAATCAGGTTAAGATCGGCCCACTTTACATCAGGATGCAAGGAGGTACACCATCAGGTGTGATCAGTGCCGAAGGATGGATAAGCCAACACCCAAGGACGAAATTCCCTTACAACATTAAGTGACTCTTGAGCCATTTGAAAAGTGGGGCATGGATTTCATTGGACCTATTGATCCCCCATCAAGACAGAAAAGGTATATCATTGTATGCACTTATTACTTGACCAAATGGACTTAAACAAAAGTAGTAAAGGCAACAACTGAGCAGAAGATGGCTGAATTTTTAAGGGATAACATCTTCTGCAAATTTGGTTTTCCAAGGGAATTAGTCATTGATCAAGGTGCAAAACTTACAATGAGTTTGGTCGAAGAGATTATGAAGAAGCACCACATCAAGCATAGGACATTTATTGCCGATCACCCTCAAGCAAATGGGAAGGTTGAAGTCACAAACAGAGCCTTAGAGAGCATGATTACCAAGGTTGTTAGCACCAGTAGAAAAGATTGGGCAGATAGACTTGTGGAAGCCACTTGGGCCTACAACACCACCTGTATGGCCACCATTGGATTCACTCCATTTGAGCTTAAGAGGTTAGCTCAAACATAAGAAATATGTCACAAATAATTTTTATCTTTGTGGAATATTTGCAAAAATATTTGGAATGTGATGAATGTTTTTATAAAAATATGTACATACTTCCATTGCTTGAGTATCTAGTTTAAGTAATTTTCATACAAATCAATTGGGTTTACCCTCAAAGAGAAGGGTAAGATAGGTAAAAGCAATATGGTCAACATGGATACACATGCTACAATAATCAATTGTCAATTGTATGAGAATTAATGATAAAGAAATTATTGCCTTTCTCAAAGCACTTAAAATTGTTCAAGATCTTAAGGGACCATAATTAATAAGAGAATCTATGCTTATAATGAAGGAGAAATTGGGGGAAGATTTGAATGCGGCTAAAGCCTCATGGACCAATGAGTTTGATTTTCTCGCTGATTTTTTGGAGAAAGAAATTAAACAGTGGTTGGTTACTTTTTCAATGATAATGAAGACCACGTGGCATTAGTGGAAAAACTGCACTATGAATTCAAAGAAATTGAAGAAGAAATATTTGAAGTCTCGTATAAACATGATATCACATCTCTATTATTGAAATAATATATCAAAAAACGGCTCAAGAAATTGTTAACATGAATTCTTAACTCAAAATAATCGCCAAAAGGTGGTTACACTATAAATGATATATTTCGGATAAGACCCTAATGCGAAAGAGAGGGACATCATTCCATCGACCATTCTTCTTCTATTTTTGTGAGTGTATTTTATTTTTGAGGCAATTTCCCTTCTTTCATCCAATATTTTGATATCTAGCTTTATTAACTATATTGTTAATTTATAAAGTTGATCCTTGACTGCATTTCTCCTTTTCTTTTAGATTATTATTATTATGTTATTTGATCCACAGGAGTGTCATCCCAGTCCATTTCGATGTATGCATTTCTTTTTATCATTTAAGTATCTTGCCTTGTTTTCCTACTATAGGCACACACTTTATTCAAACTTGAACTTCAGTTTATAATATTAGTTGATTCTTGCAAAGAGCTATTCCAAGAGTTCATAACATTTGTGGTTTCAAGACTTTATATAAGCATGAGATCTCATGCATGTTTCTCCTTTTCATCTTATGATTTTGAATGAATGGAATCATTTAAAGCTCTCTGAAATTTTGGTCCATCAATCTTATTTTATGTCTATGAATATTGCTTCAAATTTGTTTACGCTATTGTGTAAATGGATGGATGTGATGGAATAAATTTACTTGAACTTCAATTTATAATATTTGTTGACTCTTGCAAAGAGCTATTCCAAGAGTTCATAACATTTGTGGTTTCAATACTTTATACGAGCATGGGATCTCATGTATGTTTCTCTTGTGCATCTTACGATTCCAAATGAATGAAATCATTTAAATCTCTATGAAATTATGGTTCATCAATCTTATTTTATGTCTGAATTTGCTTCAAATTTGTTTACGTCATGTAAATGGATGGATATGATGGAATAAATTTACTTATTTCTATTTGAGAGGTTATCATCTTTCAACTATAATTGATTTCTTACTTTTTCTTTTCAACCTCCTGGTCCACTCACAACTGTAGATATAATCAAAGCTTGATTTTATTGTTTGCAAAAATATATTGAAAATCTGAGTATAAAAGAGGAGTACCACCTCTATAAAAACATAGTGGGGATATTAATAATTCTCAACGAGGTCGAGTCTTGTCCCTAAGAGGAAAAAAAATCAACAATAAAATTAGGAGAAAAACATATATCCTATGGTGCAACTTGCTAGCCAGTAGCCCTTACCATGATCCATAGATAACCATCCTTAGAAGCCTCTCACTCTTTCTTTCATCGGTACATTCATTTATTTAGCACATTAATCTAATGAAGGTGGGGTAACCTATTGTTAGGTATGTGAACCATTTTTGCATCCAAGTGCTTCCTTTTAATGTTTTTGGCATTTTAGCAGGGATCGTGGGTTGAAATTATATTATAAATCATGATGCATAGTTGTATAATTGTTTCCCTACTTCACGTTGGTCGTTTTCATTTTATCTTAGTCTTGTGTGACCTTCATTAGGTTCTTTCTTTCACTATCTAGGAGAGGTAAAAATCGAAGGCTTTGTTTATGGTATCATTTCATGTTGCTCATACCTAACACTTGTCATCTTTCCTTTATTTGCCCCCCCCCATTTTTTTGACTGGTTGTTGTCAGTCATTCGTGTTGGTTCCTTGTATGCCTTGTCCTTTGAGAAGAATGGGTTGGAATTAACCAAGGTTGATGCAGTTGTTAAGAAAAAAAAATCAAATGTTGAAATACAAAAGAATAGTGAGGGATGTAAAGCAAACAAAATCCAATTATAGTTTGCGTTTCCCTACTCTTATATAGCCACCCATCCCCTAGACTATCCATGAATATTTCATGCGTATCAAAGTAAAAACAACTCTCAAAAAACATCTAGCCTCAAATGAAGTGATAAATTTCCCATCATTAAAGGGGGTTATATCATATTTACATGATAATAAATGAAGATCATTAAACAAACCAATTTAATCAAAGAAAAAGGCAAATCAAGGGCTTGGAAAAACAAAGGTAAGGGGAGGTAATTCAAGTAGCTAAGTGTTCCCTTTACAAAGGTGCCCATGGATTATGGTTTTACACAACCTAGCACAAAACAATGACACCTTTCATGAAGTAAACCCCAATCCGTAACACCTATCACTTGCATCTATCATTTGAAAGGGTTGGCCTAAGAACTATTTCTCCCTTTATGGGTTGGAAGCACCTAATAGGGTCATGTAATTACCCTCCCATACCTAAGTTTGTGACTTGTATACAATCATAGGCTAGTGAGACATTTGAAAATGATACTTGTGTCACATAATTTAATGGCTTTCACATTAAATTTCGTCAACCTTGATGCTCTTATAATTCATGTACCTATGATGTTGATCTCACTTGATTCCTTGGGTATATATTAAATGATGTTCCAAGTGCAACTAGGATCCCTTAAGGGATGATGTGATGCTCCTCCAACACTTCATAGAGGATGTTCCACCACCTTCCTTTATGGTAGTTGAAAATGATCATTAGTCGGGAGCCCTTTGGAGGGGATATTGCACCTTCTACCACAATGATGTCATGCCCTAGATCGACAACATCACCCGCATGTTATATTGGATGATGACATATGCCTTTTGAGGTTGATTTACAATTTGAGAGGGTCATTTTGGTGATGAGGCACCTCTGTTGGATGGAGAGACACGACTTATGGAATGAAACATGCATTTGAGTCATGTCATGCACCTTTTCATGGATAAATGTGATTTTTTATGATGATGTCATCCTTAGAAGGAAAGTTCACTCACCCATGTGGGCTATTTGAGGCTATTTTTCATGTTATTTCATAATAGAGGCTATCTTTGGTGGTCAGCTTGATGACCTATCGACCTTGTATCGAGGATTATGTGTTTTAGGGGCTTTTAACCCTGATTGAGGATTAAATTGCTTGTTTAACCTCATATATAAAAGGGTAGTGATTCACCTCTTAGATTAATTGCCACAACTTGAGATCATCTATCTCTATATTAGTATTCTTCTCTCTTTTGCATTATGGAAGCCTACTTGAGTGACTTTTATTGGTTGGAATTGTGATGTAATGTGGTCTCTTTTCATGGATGCTTATGATGGAGTGTGGATGATGCATGGTGAAGCAAGTTGGATTTTTCTTTGTCTCAAAATTATGTTTATGGGGATGAACTTTCATGTGCTAAGTTAGTTTATTTTGTATTCGCTCCATTATCTAGTGTTAAGCTAAACCCTTCTTCTGAGTATTTGAGGAATATAGATAGCTTTTTCTTTCCCTTAATCATCGTACAAATCTCGTAGCCTAGATCTCAAACCCTAGGGTGAGTTATTTATTTGTCCTTGTTTGTTTAGATCTAGGTATCACTCCAAGGAAACCTTATAATTATTTGATTCTTGGACTCCATATGCCTTAGATTGGGAAGGCACTAGTCCATTTCTTTTGTGGTAATTTCCTAAATTATAAATATCATTTTTATTTTTATTTATGGAAGATCAGGGTTTATTTACAACAAAATCTATTTTTTTTAGCATTTAAAGACTAATTGTTCAATGTTCTAATGTTAGATATCGTTGAAAAGTGTATTGGATAAGTGAAATTATTATTTTGTATAGTTTCTCAACCATCTTATAGGGATAACATCAATGTTTTATTTGTTGTTATAAGCCTTATCAACCATCAACATTTATTATAATTTAGTCCTTGATCTACTCTTCAATTTACCCTTAATTTTACATCGTTTGTTCATAATTTTAACAACTAAATGTGTTGTTGTTATAAATAGCTGTATTGCTGCAATTTGTTGTTTTAATAGCTTAGTTTTCAACAACCTTGAGTATTTTCTTGATTTGTTATGTTCGGGAATACTATTTGAGCTTATTTGGGACAATCACAACCTTTAGATTGAGCCATAACTACCTTGAACTCAAATCTAAAAAAATTTCCTTCATCTACCTCAAACCATAATTTGCCATACCCTTGCCTAGTGGATTTCATTATAGGATCCTCAAGGAGCACTTAACTTAAGATCCTTGGGTTACTTGATTATGAAGCCCTATTGATGAAGCCTCCCTTATGTTGGATTATTTCCATCACTAAAGAGAGGGAAATAGTTACCAAGGTGACAACGGTGACTCTCCTGACTGCTACACATTGTCTTTGTCACCTATTGATGTTTTTTCACTAAGTGCTAGATTTTGTTGTGACAGGTCCTACATGTTATTAACAAAATATACAAACATAATCATCCTCAACAAGACAAAGACATTGGATTTCGAGAAATATGCTAAAGGAATGAGTAATCTTGTGGATAACATTTTTAAGAGTATTTCCTATAGACTTGTCGTCCCAAAATTATGAAATTTAATTTGAAAAAAGGATTGTAAATCGATAAAATGATGGTAACCCTTTGATATTAGGCATAAGAAAATGAATACTTGGCAACAAAAAAAGATTTCCTAGTCATTTTAGGAGTTAAGAGACAAGGAAAGAATAGTAGAATTGTGCTTTCATTCATCATTTGATCTACTCATTATGATTTGTAAACTACGGTGGATATTCCACTGTATAGTTTGTCACAACAAATCTAGTAAAGTTATAGTTAAAAATCCAAAATCTACACTATTACACTCTTATTTCTCTTTAGATTTATAGATATGTAGATTAATATTAATAGTGTATGCATGCAAATCAAATAATGTCGAAAATATAGACCAGTGTAATAAAAACTCACGCACACATTTTGACATAAGATATGACCTCGGAAACCCTTTCGGAAGCAAACCCAACTGGAAGGTGAGGTCGCTTTGCTCTCTTTCTTTGAATATAAAATGTTTGTGAGTACAAAGAAGTATGGAATGTGGCCTATGGTCTATTAAAGTGCACAAATCTTGTCTATGTGCTCTATCTCTTATCCCTCTCGTCTCTTTTTGCTCATCTACGTAAAAATTGCACTCAAAATAATGGAACCCCTTTTCATCCTAGTGGGTTAGTTATAACACAACCTAATAGCCTACTAATGGTTGACTACCTCAACTCTTAACCAGAGTTACAATATAAATCCTTATAGAATCTTCTTCATCGTAATCATGTGGCTAGCTCCTTTTCCATGAATAATGGGGGCTAACGTGGCATCCTCTCGAATTATGGTGCCGAAAACAAGAAGGTCAACTTCTTACTGGCATAACTTTCACATACAAACTCCAATTGATGTGATTCTTGTGTCGTAATTGGAAAGTTTTTTGTGTGTAGATTAGGGAAAAAAGGGTATTGTGCTAATTCAGGAATTTTTTACCCCCAAAAAGCGTTGCATGATGCCTCAAAATGATCCCAGAATATTTCAAACCCTAATTTGTCAAACTAAGTCATGCTAGTTAAAAAGGTCCTATGATATTATTCATCCACTTTTTCCACTCTGAAAGCATCGATATGGATGAAAACAAATATAATGATCCAATCCATATCACACCTCCCCTTTTTGGGATGATTTTGTTCCCCAAAATATTCTATTGAATGCGGTGAGGAAATTTTATCCTCTACTTTCTCTCGGGTTTACCATTTAGATTTGCTTGGAAGTTATCCTTTCAACCGAATCTCCCAATGGTCATGCTACCCCTATCTTGTAGTTTTGTACCTCTTCTTAAAAACTATATATTTTGTAAACCTTGCCTAAGCATCCAGTGCCAAATCCTGCAAAGAAGGTAGGACCTCTTCCTTTTCCTGATCTAGCATAGAAGGCTCATATAATTTCATATTCTACATTCACAATTGAATAATTGTGCATATATGGTGGTAAAATCAGTTGATAAGCATTATCACCCACCTTTTCTAGTATCCTGAAGGGACCATACTACAGAGCCTTGATTTCATTACTAGGCCTCTACAACCTCTCCTTATTCAATCGTAGCCATACTCCGTCTCCCACCTTGAATGATTTCTCTGTTCTATTTTGATAATGTCTGGCCTTATATTTCTCCTATTACTTTTGTAGTGTATTTTGTACCCTTATATGGATCTACCTAAGCTTTTCAACAAAATTTTCATCCCTCAAGGCAACTCTTGTAAGATCTTCCCTTGCTCCTCCTTATTTCCCATGTGCAATGTCCAAAGGTGAAGGTAGCAATATCCAAATCAAGTTTCAAATGGGGAATTTCCAATAGAAGCATGGACTACTCAGTTGTAAGAATGTTGTGTACACAATATATTTTCATCCTAGTTCTTCAGATACTTCTAGTCATATCCCCTCAAAAGTTGCACCAAAGTCATGTCGACTACTTTTGTTTTTCCATCTATTTGTGGATGGAGTGTTGTAGATCTCTTCAACTTTGTGTCCATCTTCTCCCACAATGGAATCCATAATGTAATGAAAAATCTCGTGCCCCTATTGGAAACGATGCTCCTTGGTATCCCAAAGTGCACCCAAACCTATCCAAAGAATGAGTTTGTTGTTTCTTTCCCACCGATAGTTTTTTTACAAGTAATCAACACACCTTGTTGAACCTATCAACTACCATAAACATGTAGTCATGTCCCTTCCTGGTTGTTGGTAAACCTCCCACGAATTCCATGGAAATTCTCTCCCATGGATGAGTGGGTATAGGTAAGGGATGATATAGACCTTGTTTCTTGCATGTTGGACCAATACACATACCAGCTCTGTAAGTTGTCCACGGTCTTCCCTACACCAAATTGACCTCCAACCTTGGAAGTGTGAGTCTCTCTAATTAGTTGCAATCACTCACCTTTAGGAAACATAGCTTATCCATCCTATAGAGTAACCCATATTGGATATGGTATTCAACAATGTTATCACCATCGTGCCCATGACTATGACTCTACAATTGTTGAAACACCTTCTTAAAGTCTGCATCCTCTAAATATGTCTCTTTTTGTGCATCATGGGTGAATGGCTCGATGTGCATAAGAGTCCCCAAAGTTGTGATCTTTGATGCAGATGGCCTTGTACTTAATCACTATATGAAATTGTTGTATAAACCCCATCCATTTGTAATGCTTGGTTTGTTGTAACTTAGCTTGGGCCTGTAGGTATTGTAGTGGTTGGTGCTTTGTGTGGATTACCATCTCCTTTCCCACTAGATAGTTCTTCCACTTCTTCACAACTTGTACCAGGGCATATAACTCCTTCTCATAGGTAGGGTAGTTAAGAACTACCCTATGTAATACATCAGAATGGTAGCATACATGCATTCCTCCCTGCATCATGACCACTCCCATAGCATGTCCACTCGCATTTGTCCCCACTTCAAAGGGTTGTTACAAGTTTGGTAATGCTAGAACTTGTGCTTGACTGATCTTCTTCTTTAGCTCCTCGAAGGCCCTCTGTTGACCCTTTCCCCACTGGAAACTCTTGCTACTTACTATTATGACGCTGAGTGGTGTTGGTGCTACTACCATTGAAAATGAGGTTATGAACTTACTCAAGTATTGTGTTGCCCTGATGAAACTCTTGACCTCATAATCATTAATAGGCACTAACCATTTCATGGTGGCCTCCATCTTGGTAGGATCTATCTTCAACTCTCCTCGACCTATCACATGCCACAGATACACTAAATATTGTTGTGAAAACTCACGCTTATTGATATTTGCTAGTAGTTGGTGCTTCTTTAATGTTTCGAGCACATGCGTCAAATGTTACATGTGTTTCTCCTAGTTAGCATTGTATACCAATATATCATTCAAATAGACAATAACAAATAAATCTATAAAAGGGAACAATACATCATTTAATAATATCATAAGCATGTCTGGTGCATTGCTTAGGCCAAATGGCATGACTAACCACTGAGATAAACCTTGCCTTGTTTTGAAGGTAGTCTTCCAAGTAGCATCTTCTTTAAGTCGAACTTAGTGATATCCAGGCTTTAAGTCCAACATGGTGATGTATTTTTCTTGTTGTAATTGATCGAACAAATCATCTATCTTGGGAGGGGGTTTCCATTCTTGAGCATGATTTTGTTAAATGCCCTATAATCTATACACATCCTCCAAGTCCAATTCTTCTTTGGTACCATTATGATTAGTTACCCATATGGTGATGTACTCAGTCAAATGACACCTTGTTTATTCAACTCAATTGCTTCTATAATAGACTGCCAATAGCTAGATCTCATGCTCCACTTCCCTCTTAGGTGGTAACCATTTAGGCTCCCAGAGCACATCCCTATATGCCTGTAGCAATTCTTCTAGTTGTTATTTACATTTCGTAGTACACCCCTCTCTAGATGACTTGCCTCTTACTGACTCTTCTATAGAATATTTTTCTCTTAAAAACAATAAAACATACTTCTTGCTAGAACTGACTAATTTCTTGGCTTGGTTGGAACTTACTAGCAAAATTTCTAACTTTCCTTTCTACGCATTGATGGTGAACGATTTTCCATCCTTGACTTGTTGATACTGGTTGGCTCTCCACATTAATATTACTTCTCACGTGTACATGTAGGTGCTCCCAAACATGACTCTGCATACATCAAGGGGAACCACATCTAGTTCTACTTCATCAATAAAATCAACATTGATGTCAAATCTACTTTTGTACTATTTTGTTACCTTCAACTTTGCATCTGTATTTACCCATCCCAATGGATATGGATTCGGATGATCACAAACTTCCAACCCCAACTTATTGACCATCTCTGCGGCAATGAGATTTCCATATGATTATGAGTCAAATAGAGCATCAATCTTGGTCTTCTTAACATGTATCTTTATATGGAAGAGTTTGGGCATTTATTTCTCTTTTGTTGCTGAAGGCTACTCAAATTCACTCTTTCTGTGCTAATGTACAAGTGATCTTCTCATCCACGTCCGATATGCTTTCAACTTGGTTGCTCGAATCAGTGGCCATGATATTTTTCTTCTTATTGTCTTTCTTTTTGTTCTCCGAGTTTAGCTCTAGCTATAGCTTCCAACACTTCTCCTATGTATGGTCGTCAATGTTTTAGTGGTTGTAATGGTTAATATGATATTTGCATTGATGTGTTGTGGCTACTGTATTTTTATCTTTCCCCCCTTTTTGCTTCTTCTTCCCCTCCTTAGAAGCATTTTGTTTCTCCATCTGCTTCAATTTGTTTGATTGCCCTTTCTTCCTGCCTATGTTTTCTAGGTATTGTGCCTGTACATAAGCCTTGTCTACCGATTTGAGCTTGAATAACATCACTTACTCTTGCAGATGGCGATGTAAAGCCCCCAAATATTTGAGGAGTACATATAGGTTCTTTGGGATATACCTAACATTATGGCCATATTTTGAACTCTGTGGTGTACTCTTGTATGCTTTTCCCCTAGTTTTCACTGAAGCAATGCCACTGGATCCACTAGTCCTCTTCATATCCAATAGGTTAAAATTGTGACTTTATGATGGTTTTGAAGTCCCATGATTAAGTCACTCGAGGCTCTCCCCCCAACCTCAAGGTTACAATGTGACTTTCTCACCAAGTCAAGGCATGGCCCTCTACTTTCAACTATGCAGATGAAATGAAAAGTTCTTCCTCAATTTGATGGATACTAAAATACACTTCTAGTTGTTGCAACTAGTGATTTAGCTTTAGAATGTTGATCTCCCCATGGTACGACTTGATATCAAACTTCACTTCCATTTTGAATAAGGATTGTGAATGATTCACGACACTTGAACTAGGTTGATCTTTTTTGGGTTCTTTCTTAGGCTGGTTCTCTATTTCTTCCTAATATCTCGATCTCCCCTCTGGTTTCTTCTCTACATTAGAACCCCCATGTTTTATGAATATTTTGAGTTTATTGATCAGGGCCATCACAAGAAGATTTACATTATGATTTATATTCATGACTTATCGTTCTAGTCGAGAAACCTCTCCTTTGTAGGATCATGAGGGTTATTCACAGATTCATCGACCATGATTAGTGTTTTACAACTTTTGGCCTATTCGATCTAGATCCCTGCAAATCTCCACAATATACCTAAAGAAACATGCTCTGATACCAATATGATCCATAATTTTTCATTGAAATTCCACTAGATAGTTTGTCACAACAAATCTAATAAAATTATACTTTAAAATCCAAAATCTACATTATCACGGCCTTATTTCTCTTTAGATTTATAGATTCGTAGATTATTGTTAATAGTTTTTTCCCGTGGAAAATTCGTAATTTTATTCATAAGATGAGCAAAATTACATGTTGTAGATGCTAAAAAGCATATGCATATGATCTGATCTTGTTTTCACAGAATACATAAAAATACTAAAAAATTACAACTAACCTATTCTTTTCTACCTTTCTTCTTTTCCACTTTTCGCCAACCTCTAGTGTTAGGAGCAGATGTTACAATGGACAATTGATTTTCATTTGTATTTATAGGAGATTCATTGTCATAATCAAATCCCTATGATCCATGAGTTTGTTTGCTGCCACTTACTTCCATTCGTATTATTTGGGACTCCTGTTGTTGCAAAGGGTTGTTCGTCCTCAAAATGCAGGCATTGGTGGGATCTTTCTCTTCCTTTTGTATGTTGTTCTGGACCTTTTGTACATCCATTTCTGCATTATTTTGGACAGGCTCTATGAAGGTGGCCTATTTGTAGACATCCGCGGCATCGAAAAACTCAATGTAATACAGTCTAGTAGTCCTTGGCTAAGATCTACTTCGACACATATCTTGGTGAAAGTAAATATGCCCCTTGTGAGTCTGTCCGCATCAATCTTTAGGAACTTTCCAAGGGAGTTCCCTATAGCTATTAAAACTTTATGATGCCAGAAGTGTAATGGGAAGTTGTGTAACCTAACCCAAACATGCATTTTTGATACCAGTATTGTATTGGCATCAAAATCTGGGAACCAAGGGATCCTGAAGAGTCCTACATTGCCCCAGAACCATCGTCCCTTATTGAGGATATATTTTTTGTATTGTACTGTGTTGAATCTAACTATAGAAAACCCCTTGGAGCATAAATGTATTTCATAATTTGGTGTCCATGCAACAAATATCCATTGGTTCAAAGCATCATATTTAGGCCAAAAACCATTAAATATACATATGACTGCTTTGGTATAAAAATCTAAATATAACTCATTTACCTCAGGCATTGAGACTGTGAGGGTAGGAGTCTGTGATTTTTGTTCCACTATGTAGGGTCCTGGAAGTTTAGGTAGTGATTCTGGCTTGGTTTGAGCTTTCTCTTTTCCTTTGACTGCATCTTTAAAGGATCCTGTGCTATTTGAGCTGGTTTTGGAGCATCTACCTCGCAAACGCAGATTGATTATGATATTCGAGTCTGAGACAATACCATAATCCTGTAGCGTGTGATTATCCTGTAGGTTGTGTCAAATAAATCAGATTCTACATGCTTGCTGGTATACTGAGGTGAGTCTAGATTTCATGCCTTAAGTCTTGGATCTACCTCCCCTTCCCGATCCTCCAGCAGATATTCCTACCTTCCAACATTTTAATGCAAATTTATATCAAATCTGGTTTAGTAATGGGTGGATCTATATGAGAAAGGGCTCGATCTGCTGCCAATGTGTCTAGATCTGATGGATATGAGTAGATCGGTGCCCTATCTAGTCCTTGCTTCACCATATATGGGCCATGGAAGTGTTGCAATGGGTCATATGCCAGTTTTGTTCATTGCAAATGTCCATGTTCCACAGGGGGCTCAGGTTCTCTATGAGTTGTTAGAAGCAGCAAATGATTGTGTACTCCCTAGTTTCCTTTTAATGTACCCTTTACATACCCTTCTCAACCTTTTGGGTCTGAAACCCAGATTTTCATCGTGCGCCAACATTATTTTCCCTCTGGATTTGACCAGAAAGTATTAAAAACGGTCTTCTGGTTAGCCAGATCTACTGGGTTCCTTTGGAAAACAGTTGAGGAAGGAGGAATGTGTGAGTTCAAGGAAGAAACGAGGCCGGATCCGTCTAGTTTAAGCGCCTCATTTACTATCTATCACTGCAAATCGAAGTTAGTGGCAGCTGATCCCTCATATTTATTTGCATTCCATTCGTCACCCTTAGGAAGTGTGCCCTTGTGGTTGAATGCAGTGTGCCTAGCGTCACCCTGTTTTAGATATGCGGCTTCAGGGAAGCCTCCCGAATATGGATTTTCCCACCCCAATGTAGTGAATGTACGATTCATGGTGGCAGAAAGGTCATATTTTTGGTTCCATGATGGCGTTGCTGCGACCCGAACCACAAAAAAGCTCGTTGACGCGAAAGACAACTATGTTAGTGTCGGGTACCACCTCTGCTCCATTAGGTTTTTCTGGTGATTTCTTAGGCCCTTCGGCTTCAACAGTAACATTGGACACTGACTTGGCCTTTAGAGTTGTTTGCTTCAACTTAGCACTTCCAGCTTTCTCCTTCATTGGAGTAGGGTTTGCTGCGGCGACCTTCTTGCCAGAGCGAGGAGCCATTTTTCTCGATCTTTTCTTTTTCCTTCAGATTATTGTTAAGAGTGTATGCATGTGAATTAAAATTACGTATAAATAGAGAATAGTGGAATAAAAGCTCATAGACATATTTTACAACAGATATGACATGGGAAACCCTTTTGGGAGAAAAACCTAGCTCGAATGTGAGGCACCTCTATTCTCTTTCTCTAAATAGAAAATGTCTACGACTACAACGAAGTATGGCACATGGCTTGTGGGCTACTACAATGCACAAATTCTCTCTATGTGCTCTATCATATATCTCTTTGAGCTCTTTTTTCTCGTCTATGAAACAAATGCACTTGAATGGATGGAACCGCTTTTCCTCCCAATGGACTAGTTATAACACAACCCGATAGCCTACTAGTGTTTAGGTTTGATTACCTCAACTCTTAACCAAAGTTACAATATATAAATTCTAGAGTCTCCTTCATTGTAACAACGTGGCTAGCCATTTTCCATGAATAATGGGGGCTAATGTGGCATCCTCTCAAATTTGGTGGTAAAAACATTAAGGTCAACTTCTGAGTGGCTTAATTTTCGAATACAAAATTTGATTTACGTGATTCTTGTGTCGTTGGAAAGATCTATGTGTGTAGAATAGGAAACAAGAGATGCCACACTAAAGTGGCAAATTTTTACCCCCACCATGCCCTTCCCCCCCCCCCCCCCCCCCCCCCCTCAAAAAAAATAAAAATCACTTGATGCCTCAAAAACGCTCCAAGAAGTTTTCAACCCCCAATTTTCCAAATTGGGTCCCACCAGTAAAAAGGGCCATGTGAGTTGATTCCTCCACTTATCCACTCTAAAAGCATCGAGATGGATGACAAAACATATAATGATCTAATCTTGATCATATTAGATGTTGTTCGTCCCTAGTTTCAGGCTTCCAATATTGTTTGTAGTTGCTCCCTTCAATCATTTCCACAATTTAGTTGATACGATACGTGGATAGTCTATGATTCATCATGAATTATGTATTAACAAAGAGTACACCCATACTTCACCTTGTCGACAACTCTCCATATTGTGGTTATCTTGATGTGAATCTTATTTTGTGTTCGATTTCATCATAACCAACAAAGAAATAACAAACTCCCATTTAATGATATTCTCCTCTGTCTTATATTAGAGAGCTCAAATTCAGATGGAGATTATTCTTTAGTTTCCCCTTAAGCATTCCCCATTATCCCTAACTGTACTTGAAATCATGCCCCAAACGACCAATTGGGCATCCACTAAGGATTGGAAAATTAAGTAATGCCCGTAAATGTTATGGAAGTTAGAAGGGGAGAAGATAGAAGGGACTCTCATCACACGAAAGCCTTACATTTGACACTACATCCTCCCTGTTCTTTCTAAATCCTCTATTTTCTCCCTCACAATTGGAAAATAATGAGATTTCAACAAAAATTATTTACTAGTAACAATGGGTGTTTTTCTTGTTTAGAACCATTAGTTTCATCCCTTTGTCAATTATAGTGGTTTTCCTCTTTGAAAGTTTATTTCTTGTCTTCTTTAAACTCTAGGCTGATAATATTTTAGAGAGGACTTTGTCTTTGGATTTAACTCTTCCTCCCTTTTTTGGTTTTTCTCTCGAATGATTTAGGAAGGATTGATTTTGGTCCTCTTAAATAACTCATGTTCCCACTTCCTCTTCATAATCCATAAAAGGATTTATTTATAATGTACACATGGAAGATAGGCTTGTACTAAGAAAGAATAATTAATATGATGTGGTCATACTCATTATCCTTGTCAAGGTGTCAACATCTTGTTCCTCTGTCAAAATGTATTGTAGCAACATTATCCACCTTTGCACACAATCATGTAAATGATGATTACCAAATATCTATATGCTTGGATCGATTGTGAAATACTGGATTCTCAAAGAGCTTAATGCAACTCTTATTATCACAATAGATCATATTAGGATCCATCATCTAACCAAAAAAATTCACAAGTATCTTTGTCATCCATATCACCTCACATGTTGCTTGACTTGCAACCATGTATTATGCTTATGCCGAGTTAAGTGCCACAAATTTCTCCTTCCTGCTGTACCAGGAAATCGTTGTGGACCCAACACTGGAAATTCCACCTGAAGTACTCTTTCAGTCAGATGGACTCCTACCCAATCTGCATTTGTGAAGCCACACAACGTCACTCCCTCTCTATGTCTGTACCATAATCCATAGTGGATAGTGCCTCTGAGGTATTGTAAAACATGCTTATTTGCCTCTAATATAATTTGGTCACACTAACAATAACTTGGCTAAGTTGGTTCACTGCATAGCACATATATGGTTATATGTTCACAAGATACATAAGTGGACCCACTAGCTTCCAGTAAATGGTAGTATCAACCTCTTCCCCTGAAGTGGCATTCTCCTTCCTCCAGTTGGTCGCTAGAGGTGTCTCCATGGGCTTACAACTCTCCATGCGAAATATTTGTAGTATCTCATTAGCATACTTGCCTTGAGAAGCAAACAATTTAAAATTGCCTTGTCATACTTCCAGCTCAAGGAAGTAGTGCATGAGACCCATGTCCTTCATCTCAAGTTCCCTTGCAAGTTACTCCTTGCAAGAACTAATAAGTTGCTCATCACTTGCTAATATTAAATCATCAACATATAAAACCATGATAATCAATTTACCTTGTACCAAAATATGATAAAGGTCTGCATTTGCTTCACTTTTGGTGAAGCCCAAACGAGTGAGATAACTATCGATCCTGGTGTACCAAGCTCAGGGCACCTATTTGAAACTGTACAATGCTCACTGGAGTCTGCACACATGAGACTCCCGGTCAAATGTCTCAAAACCTTCTGGTTGCTCGATGTACACTTCCTCCTCATTAACATCATTGATAAATGTTGTTTTTACATCCATCTGATTGATCTTCCATCCCATCTGTGCAACTAGTGAAAGAATCGATCTAATGGATGAATACCTTACTACAAGAACAAAGGTTTCCTGATAGTCAATTCCTCAACTTGAAAGAATCCTTTGGCCACAATTTTGGCCTTATACTTCTCTATGCTTCTATTTGTTGCACGCTTAACCTTGAGATCCATCTCGAACCCACAACTGATTTATCTACCGGTCTTGGGACCACTTCCCAAACACTGTTCTTCATGATGGATTTGTATTCTTCCACCATTGCATCAACCCAAACAGGTTGCTCTATTGCTTCCTCGAAAGAGGATGGATCAATCTCTACAAGCTCAGTCATTAGAGCCATGTAGCCAATGTACCTCTCAGGTGACCTCCTTTGCACGTGCAAATTTGATGGAGCTCCCAAATTCTCCCTCGCATCCTACACTAATCTATCAGCTTCCCTGGTTCTTTTTCTACCTTCTCTGGATGGTTCTTCTTGAGTGGATGTCTCCACTCTACCTCCTCTTTGCTCCTCCATTTGTGGTTGCTCCACAACTTCTTGAGGCCCCTCCTTTGTAGCTAAAAGCTCATCTTTTGGTGGGATTTAAAGCTTCCTCTCAAGAGAGCACCACATAACTTTCTCCTCATAAAAATTTACTTCCCTTCACACAGTTGTCATTCTAAGGGAAGGTAATTACACACAGTAATTGTGTGGAGTTTTGGTGTAACCCACAAAAAATCCAAACTGTGTTTTTGGGTCAAGCTTCTTCCTCAAATCTTTGGAGAGATGGTTGTAAACAGAGGCTCCGAAAATTCTGAAGTGAGACACATATGGGTTTCTCCTTGAGAAAGCCTCCTTTGGTGTAATCATACTAAGAATTCGATGAGGACTCTGGTTCTGCAAGTAGATTGTTGTGTTACATGACTATGCCCACAAATGAAGTGGTAAGCCTTGGTCATGTAGCATAGTTCTAGAAGCTCCAACAATGCTCTGGTTCTTTCTCTCAACTACCTCATTCAGTTGTGGGTTTGTGGGGTTTCATCAACTCTCTTTGAATGCCTTCTTTTGCACAAAAATCCTTGAAGTCATTTAAAACATACTCACCTCCATTATCTCTCCTGAGAGCCTTCATATTCTTGTCGGTCTCTTTCTCAAATAGTGCATTTAATTCTACAAACTTTGAGAATGTATCATCCTTCTTCCACACGAAGAAGATCCAACACTTTCTTGAGAAATCATAATAAAAAAAAAAAAAAAAAAAAAAAAAAAAAAAAAAAAAAAAAAAAAAAAAAAAAAATATATATATATATATATAATATATATATATATATATATATATATATATAATAATAATAATAATAATAATAATAATAATAATAAATAATAAATAAATAAATAAATAGATAAATAAAAAATTATGTCTGGCAATGAAGGTTGTCGAGAAAGGTCCACAAACATCATAGTGGAATCTTTCTGAGACTTCATGCGCTTTGTTGTCTCGATCATGGAATGTGGATTTTACATACTTCCCCAAGGTACAACCTTTTGTAAACATCCTTATGCTCAAGTGATCCTTTAGGGAGACCAGTGGTTATTTGCTACATAATTTTTAGGCCACCATGATGCAAATCGCCTAATCTCCTGTGCCAAAGTTCACTAGCATCGCAACTCTGCACTTTCTTTGCCTTACTACTTGATGCAACACAATCTTCCATGTCCAACTTGTACAAGTTTTTCACACGAACCCCGATCTTCTTCACTTTCCTAGTGGATATGTGTCTCAGGAATCTTTCCCTTTGCTAAAGATCACATCATAACCATGGTCTTCCAAAATGCTACAGAGATGAGGTTCTTCTTTAGGCCTGGTAGAAACACATTTTTGAGGCAAAGAGGGGATCCCAACTCCCTCTTAAAGGTTACTGTACCAATCCTGGTAGCACTGTACCTTCCATCATCCCCAAGCTCAATATGTATCTAGAGATCTTTCTTCTCCAAGTCACTGGAAAACTCTCTACACCATGTCACGTGGAATAAGGCACTTGAGTCCAAGTATCACACACTCCCCATCATAGTGTTTGCCATGCATGTGATAAGGGTGAAGTCTAGCTCGAAATTTGAAGCCAATGATTCACCTGTTGCTCCTCCTGAGTTCTTCTTGCTAGAGTTTTTGTGTGGACACTTTGTAGCATAGTGCCTGAATTCATGACCGTTGAAGCATTTTATTTTGGACAAGTCTTTCTTCTTGTCCCCTTGGTTGGATTTTGGTTTGGTTTGAGATTTATTCCCTTTTCCCTTCTTTCCCTTTCCAACCAATGCAAAATTTCTTCATACTCTCCCTTGGATGAGGTTCCATATTTGGTATTCCACTTGATCTCTTCTTGTACCAAATCAGACCACAAGCGTTCCCAATTCAATAGTTTCTCCCTCCCATTCACCAAGTCCTGGCAATTCCAACTTTTGGGAAGGCCTAAAAGAGCTAGGTTTACCAAGTCATCTTCTCCAACATTCACACCATCCCCTCCAAGTTCATCCTAAACTTGTGTAAATTTTGTGAGATACTATGGAATAGTGTCATTCTTCTGCATTTTGATATTTCGAAGTTTGTATTTGAGGGCCAATTTTCTATGGTCACTATTATTCTCAAATAGCTCTATCAATGCCTTCCACATTTTGAAAGGAGTTTCTTTCCCATGGAGATTTGAGACAATGTGGTCTCGCACTCCCTCCAAGATTATTCTGCTCGCCTTGGCTACATCTTTCTTCCATTGGGCTAGGTTTTGAGTATCGACTGATCTTGGTTTTGGAATTTCTGCCTTGACATATTTTAGTAATCCATTGTCATCAAGCACCACCTTCATACTGTCCTTCCATGCAATGAAATTTGAGCTGCCTTTCAAGGCATACTCTATTCTCAACCCGTTGAAGGTCATTCTCCCAACTCTAAAGAGGTCCTGCTACATTGAAGCTACAAATTTGAACCTCCTAAGGAACAACTTCGAAATTCCTATTCTAATGTGAATCCTACTCTTATACCATGTAGAAATATGGTGATAGAATTGCAACTGCTCAAGAAGTTTTATCTAAAATCAAGAGACACAATTCTACTCTATTGATCTGTGAAATTTAATTCACAATTTAGAAAAACATATGCAAAAATGCAATAAGAAAAACCACACATGCACAATATTTTTTCTAGGGGAGCCCAACTAGGAAAAACCCTTCAAGCTTGTTTGCATTAATCATATTAATAGAGAATGTATTACAATTTCTTGCCCGCTTTGAGCACAACATGCAAGTGAATAACCTACCTCTCTGCTCAATGAGAAGCTCTTACCTAGACTTAGTCAATTTCTACCTCTGCCTGAGCTCTTATTTCATTGTGCAAATCATGAGGAATTAGACCCTATTTTTTAGGAATTTTCCTCCAATTGATTGTACAATTCCCAAGGATTGGTCATTTGATTACATGCAACATCTGTACACTAAAATTAGTTTACAATTGCTTGTTACACTGCCTTGGAATCTCCACCACGACTGGGGAACTCAAATTCTTTCATGCATTAGTTATTTTTGGTTGATCGATCAATAGTTGGATGATAAATGAGTTAGACTATTGTCCCATTGCACAACTGGTCTCCAACTAGTTCTATCAACAATTAGAACTAGTTTAACTAAATACAGCTGGAAATAACAGAACTAGATTACTCAATTTAGCAATCACACATGCTTAATTGAACTCCAAGCCCTCTAACTCAAATTTACTGATCTAACTAAGTGAAAAGAGCCATGTCACACAAGTTAACTACCTCCAAGTTGTCCGTTGATGTGGAAATTCGATTTTTCTCAATTTGACCAAGGCAAAGTCAAATTAAGACTTTCTTGCCACACTTCTATACAGGTCATGCCTTTTGGCCTTACTAATGCACGTTCCACATTTAAAGGTTTGATTTATTCCATTTTCAAACCATTCCTTAGAAAATTTGTGCTAGTATTTTTTGATGATATACTAATCTACAACAAGTCTTGGAAATATCATGTGTCAACATGTTGACAGTGTGCTCAAACTATTGAAGGAGAAATGATTATGAAAAACCCTCCAAATGTTTCTTCGGGGTACAAGAAGTGGAATACTTGGGTCATATTGTATCTCATGACGGTGTTAAGGTAGACCGTAACAAAATTAAAGCCATAAAGGAATGGAAAATCCCGACAACCTTAAGGAATCTTCGAGGATTTCTTAGATTGACAGGGTATTATTGCAAGTTTGTCAAGAATTATAGGGAAATATCAACACCACTAACAACATTATTAGAGAAAGATGCATTTTCTTGGACTCCATAACTAAGGCCTTTGAACATCTTAAAGAGGCAATGTGTCGAGCTTCGGTCTTAGCTACACCAAACTTCACAAAAACCTTTATTGTGGAATGTGATGCCTCGGGAAATGGAGTTGGTGTTGTTTTAATGCAAGAAGGAAGACCCATTCCTTTTGAAAGTCATATAATCAAGGGATAATAATTACATAAACCCATTCACGAGAAGGAAATGTTGGCAATACTGCATGCTTTGAATAAATGACACGCTTACCTAATGGGAAGACACTTCAAGGTAAAAACAGATCATGATAGTCTTAAATACTTCTTGGAACAAATATTATCTTTAGAAGAGCAACAAAAATGGGTCACAAATATGTTGGGTTGTGACATGAAACCATCTACAAAAAATGGAAGCAAAATGTTGTTGCAAATGCACTCTCAAGAAGGGATGAGGGTGTGGAAGTATTACTTTGTGCCACTTTTATTATCCAACCTGATTGGATAATTGAAGCAAGGGATGAATGGGAGAGTAATGACTAGGTGTGGACACTCATTCAAAAGTTGCAACAATATCATAGTGCATCTAATACATATATATGGAAAAATGATTCACTATGGTACAAAGTTTGCTTATATCCATGTAAGAACTCCCAACTCAAACAAAAAGGTTCTTTTGGAATTGCACACCTCCCTTATAAGAGGGCACTCAAGATATTTAAAAACTTACTATAGGGCCAAGAAGGAATTTTTTTGGGATGGCCTTAACCCTGATATTCAAAAGTTTGTGGCAGAATGTTTGGTTTTCCAAAAAAATAAAGTTTAGACAATTAAGACCTTGGGTCTTTTACAATCATTAACCATTCCAAGTCAGCATTGGGGGGAGGTCCCAATGGATTTTGTCACAGGTTTACCCAAGTCTGGAGGAAAAAGTGTCATTATGGTAGTAATTGATAGACTTACTAGGTATGCACACTTTTGAGCACTATCTCATCCTTTAAAAGCCAGTGTATTCGCCACTGCTTTTGTGGAAATAGTTCAAAATCTATATGGAAACCCAAAGATTATTGTAAGCGACAAAGATCCCATTTTCACTGGAATTTTTTGGACATAAATATTTTCTTTTATTGGTACTCAATTAGCTCATAGCTCATCTTATCATCCTTAATCTGATGGGAAATATGAGATATTGAACAAATGTTTGGAAGGATATCTTCGTTGCTTTGAATTTGATAAACAAAGATAATGGGTCAAGTGGTTACCTCTGACAACATGCCGGTACAACACTTCCTTCCATACCGTAACAAAAATGACCCCATTTATGGTGCTTTATGGATATCATCCACCGTCAATCACGTCATCTTTAAGAGACAATTCTAAGGTTCAAGCAGTGGAAGATCACATCGAGCATCAACAACAAGTTCTCCAACTCTTAAAGGATAACCAGACTCTGGGGAAGAATCGAATGAAACAATAAGTAGATTAACATTGCAATGAAAGAATTTTGATGTGGGTGATTGGGTATTTTTGCAGCTACAACCATTCAAACACATGTCCCTCAAGCAAGCTAAGGAAAATAAATTATCACCCAAGTATTATGACCCTTACAAGGTGTTACAAAAGATTGGTACTATGGCATACAAATTGAAGCTACTTGCATCTTTGCGAGTACAGCCAATTTTCCATGGTTCATGCTTAAAGAAGTTTATAGGTGACAAGCTGTTGGCATTATGGCACAGGTGTTGTCCTTGATGGCAACTCACTCTGGTGACAGATCACAGTTCAGGCTCTCAGAATGAAGGAAAAGATATATACGCAGGTTCAACTTGACGAAGCTGCGTATATACGCGAGTTAGACGTTCAAAAGGCACGTATGCGTATACACGCACTTTCACGCAAGAAAAAGTGTGTACATGTGGGAGAACTTATTTTTGGTCCGTGGTATTTAGTTCCTGGTATTTGAACCTATGGTTTTGGGCCATGGTATCTCGTTAGAGGTGTTGATCCCAAGTATTGGGTCCATGGTATTGATTGGTTATGGTTTTGGACGGTGGTATTGTGAAAGGCCTGAGACTATAAAAGAGGAAGGAGATCATTTGGCAAAGGATAAGTTGAATGATTGAATATCTGAAAAAAGGCTAGATCTGGAATACTGGTGATTGGGTTATGGTACAGATCTGGATCTGAATGAAGGAGGAACCTGAGCGCAAGGAGAAGGATATGTTCTATTGATGGATCAAAATCATAAGGCTTGAATAATAATATCTTTGTATGATTTTGATATGTTATATGTGGTGCATGCTTGATCTATAAATCTGGTAATATGGGTTAACTAATGTATGAATGATTGGAAGAGTGAATTATCCTTTATATATCTGTACACAGGTTCAGTGAAGCGAAGGTGCGTATACACGCTGGTTCTGTGACTAAAAACAACGTATACGAAGGTTGGTCCAAACACAGAAGCGTATGCACGCAGGTTTCTGGTTATTAAAGTAGCGTACGTCTCTTAAATTATGTTCTGGCTGCTTCTGTTTATTGCTGCAGTGTTCCGGGTTCAGAATTTGGGGTGTGGTTACTGTTACTATGTTCTGGGTACAACTGTCAGAGAAGAGTCTATTTGATTAAGTGTTAATTGGTGAAAATGAGATTGTTTGATGATTGATTGATGTTCATGGATCCAGTTTGAAAATTTATGAAACGTGGTCCCTGGAAGCAAAGAGAAGGTTGTAGCCTTTTGTAGGTAGTAGCCTGCGTACTAGTATCCCAGCTAGTACAAGAGCTAAGGGGGTTGTAGCTCCATTCCAAGAAAATCTAGAGAACGAGAGAGGGTTGTAGCTCCCTGCAGGTAGCAGCCTGCGTACTGGTAAAGGATTGCACCAGTACAGAAACATTGTAAAAAGCAGTTTCTAAATAAAGGAAGATAGAGACGAATTGCAACAGGTGGTTTTCACCCACATTGGGTTTCCACCTTATATCTTTTGTTCTTGTGTGTGATTGTCTTCTGCTCTGTTTCACTGTTTCTGGTTACTGTTTATTTGATTCTGATACATAGATTAATGATCAACATCTGTAAGATAAATTAAATTATAAGTCTGCATGGTATACGCGGGTTTCCTTATCTGTAGTTGCATATATATGCGGTTTTTCACTAACTGAAGTAGCGTATATGATATGGGTTTGAAAAAGAAAATAATTGATT
>APFE031566877.1:0-28923 GCA_000404065.3 Pinus taeda | reverse complement strand
CTTTTGCACTGAGAATGGAATTCAAATGCAACATATTGTTCCATATACTCCACAACAAAATGGTGTAGCTGAAAGGAAGAATCGCACCTTAAAGGAAATGGCTAATTGTATGCGTCAATATAGAGGACTTAGTCTTAATTTTTGGGCAGAAGCAATTAACTATGCAAATTACATAGTAAATTGCACTCCTACTAAGGTTTTAAAGAATATCACTCCAGAAGAAGCATGGAGTTCAATTAAACCAGTTGTAAGTCACTTTCGTGTTTTTGGAAGTGAAGCATGGGCCCATATTCCCGATGAGAAACATAAAGTCTTAGAACCTAAGAGTGAAAAATGTATTTTTGTTGGATATTTTGAAGATGTCAAAGGATATAAACTTATTCCACTTAAGTCCAAAAAAGTTATCTTTAGAAGAGATGTAAATTTTGCTGAAAATATATCGGCCTACGAGCTTAGTTTGGTGGATGTGCCACCTCTCTCTATCCCTTATACTTCTGAAAACATTTCTTCTTCAGTTGATGACAACGAGGATGACAATCCTCCCCCACCTTCTCAGGATCCTCCTTTAGCTCCTCAGCTTCCAAAATGGGTCTGTGTTACTCGGGATGTAGTAGGTGCTCTTGCAGGTGATCCTACAGATCAACGATGTACACATTCTCAGTTCGATAGAGCCTCTTCTTTATTGGCTTAAGCTTCAATGAATCATGATTCTGACGCCTTTGCAGAAGCTTCAGGCCATCCAGATTGGGACGCAACTATGAATGAAGAATATCGTTCATTATTGGCAAATTATACATGGGATATTGTTCCTCTTCCAAAGGGAAGAGAACTTGTTAGATGCAAATGGGTTTACAGAACCAAGTTTGGACCAAATGGAAAAATTGATAAACATAAAGCTTGTCTTGTTGCTAAGGGTTTTTCAATAGTTGAAGGCATTGACTACATTGAAACCTTCTCCCCTGTTGCCTAAATGAACTCTATACGCCTTGTTCTTTCCCCTGCCACCTCTTTCAAATGGCAAGTCCATCAGATGGATGTTAAATCTGCCTTCTTGCAAGGGGACTTGCATGAAGAAATCTATATGGAACAACCTCCTGGCTTTATAAAAACAGACTCCAGCCTTGTGTGTCGGCTTAAGAAATCCCTTTATGGTCTCAAGCAAGCCCCTCGGGCTTGGTATGCCAAAATGGATAACTTTCTTTTAGATACTAGCTTTTCTAGGTGTCATTCTAACAATATTGTCTACACCAAGAAAGTGGGTAAGTCCCTTATCATTCTTGTTCTTTATGTTATGATCTTATCCTTACTGGTAGTGATCCCATCCTTATAAACCATGTGAATTCCAGCCTTAAAAAGAAGTTTGAAATGACAGACTTAAGACACTTGCATTATTTTCTTGGTCTTCAAGTCTTGCAAACCAAGGAAGGTATTTCCCTTTCCCAGTCCAAGCATGCCTGTGATATTCTACGCCACTTTCACATGGAAGACTGTAAGCCATCTCCTTCTCGCTTTCAGTCTGGAGCCAAACTTTCAGTCACTTGTACTTCCCTTGAAGTTGATGCTACCTTATACCGTCAGCTTGTAGGAAAAATTTTGTATCTGAACCATACCCATCCTGACCTTTCCTTTGTTGTTGGCCTTATTGCTCGGTTTATCAAAACCCACATGAAAGTCATTGGAAAACAACTAAAAGAATACTTCGCTATGTTCAATGTATAATTTAGTTTGGGATTCATTATAGTGTAGAAGCATCTCCTCTATTGGTTGGTTTCACTGATTCCGATTGGGCTAGTGATCCCGATGATCGGAAGTCTACTGCAGGTTATGTGTTCACTCTTGGTTCTGGACCTATTACATGGGCTTGTAAGAAACAAAGTGCCATTTCTCTTTATTTAACAGAAGCATAGTTTCATGGCGTTGTAGAAGCTAATAAGGAAGCCCTCTGGCTTCGTCAAATCCTGTCAGAGTTTGGCTTTCAGCAACAGCATCCGACTACAATTTGGTGTGATAATCAAAGTGTCATTCAACTATACAAAGGTCCAGTCCATCATTAGCGTAACAAACACATTGAACTACACATGCATTTCATTAGAAATCTCATTCATGACCGTGTTCATGAAGTGCAATATTGTTCAACGGATGATCAAGTTTCAGACATCTTTACAAAGGCTCTCACAAAGGCGAAGTTTACTAAACTTCAATTTATGGTTGGAGTTTAGGAAGTTGTCACTAAGGGGGGATAGGCTCTAATGCCTCCTTCCTTCTCCTATTGTGTCATATTTGTAAATCCTTCAATCCTATCCCAAGTTGTTCTTAGGGGGGATGTTAGGATATTCCGACACATAGGAAATAGTTAAGTATAACTTGGTCTAGTGTAGAGTTAGGTAAAGTGTGTTTCTTTACTATGTACATTTGTAACTTACAATCCGACGGTCATGATATGTTCTAGACATGAAGTGATACGACGGTTCATTCTCTCCTCAGTATTACCGACATTTTATTCGTGGCTTAACACCTGATTGGTCCATGATCTCTATTTAAAGAGCATGGATGGTCATTTGTAGGGTAACCGTTCATGAGAGAATCTTATGTAAATTTTCATTCTTTTATTAATAAATTGCCTGAAGCGGCCGTGTTGGCTCAGGCCATGGATTGTTTCCCTCTTTCAGGGTTTTAACCCTGTCAAGAGTACTGGTGTATTGATCTATGATCTGTTTGTGAGCGGTGTCCTGTGGTGTTATGTTTTAGGAAATTACCCTATAAATTCCTACAATAGAAGAGTTTTCTAGTTTCTTACTAGGTGTGTCCATTTTTTCTGTTTCAAGGCATTTTGGAATCAAACAATGATATCTATGCTTCTCTATGCCCTTTGAATAACTTCAAATTGTTTTTTCAAATAAAAATTATTCAAAATTTTAAGAAATTACAAACATTTTTCTTGTTTTTTAGGAGCTTGATATTGAAACTATTGTATCTTTGTAATTTCATATCTCCAAGGTATGAAATTTCGTCCTTTATTATCCCTCTAAGTCTTATTTCAAACCCCATAAGTCAGACTGATATTGGATTCTTCATTAAATTTTTACAAAATTGGAATCCGATGCTCGGAGAGAAAGTTATGACTATTTTCCCTAGGTCACCTGTTTGAGATTGAATTATGGAGCTTGCAAAAACTCTAACTTCCTCGGATCATACATCTGAAAAATATAACGAACCAAAATATAAAATTCGTACACAATGTTCACCAATATTTCGTCTCCACGTGGTTGCAATTTCACCTTCTGAATCCTCATAGAAAAAATGTTACAACGAATATTCCAAGATGACCTGTTTGAAGAAGCGAAATCCTAGAATCCAAAGCTATGATACCAAATGTTATGCAACCAACTCACAAAATAGAAGAAAAGATAGATCAACGACTTAAAAATTAACCTCCTCAAAGGGGAAACCTCATATACATTACATAAATGAACAATTCTTGGATGATACAAATGATAAGACCTCCTTGGTATATATAGGAGTCTAAGGGGTCACAATATAATCAAAGCCTACATAATAAAAATAATGTAAGGGCACAACAATGACAATAGTGGGATTGTATGGGTAAAAACAATAACAACATGGGGGATACATGGACATTAAAATAACAATAGGGGGCCACGCTAATAATAAAAATAAGGGGATTACACTGGTATTATAGGCACCTAATAGTAGGCCACTTTGGTGTGGAGAAGTCAATAGAAATACTTCAGTAATATTTATATTGACCAAATATTCGACTAGATGTCCAACGATATATCAGGTCATGCATCACGTATGCCATTGCTAAACAACCCATCAAAAAACATGGGTTGTACACTCCTCTACCTACCCCAGAAAAGATCTGCGAGTCAGTCTCCATGGATTAGATGTCATATTTTCCATCCACCAAACATGGCAATGATTGTGCGATTTGCAAAAATTTCACCATTGAAACTCTATTGTAGAAACTGGAATTAATTATTTTAATTGTTAATTAATTTAGTAGTTTATTGCTACAACAATAATGAATTAATCACACTACAATCTTCACAAATAAAAATACGGCAAAAGAGAAACTGGAAATTGAGAAAATACTGGCACACACACATAAAATATGACAGATATTTTTGGACAAAAGTCCTTGGAAAAACCCAAATTAGGAAAATCAGTGCAACAACTGAGGATTTTTATTATTAAGCAGCAGCGAGAAAATTATGAGTATAACTAGATGCCCAAACTGGCAATCCCACAGAGAAAAACACTGGAAAAAATCTAGTGAGGAATTTTCCTCACCCCACAAGCAATTTGACACTGAATACTGGCCCTTGAAACCCCCCCATGAAATGCCCTATGTCACCTTCTGCGTAAGAAAAAATTCATGCTCCCTAGATCTCACATTGAGCTTCCTCTTCAGCCTGCCACTAAATTTGGAATTGTTTCTCCTGACCTCTGCAAAATTTTCCTACCTCTGGGACTCTTAAATGATTGCACCAATTTGAAAATCGAGCTACCTCTTAGAGGCTTTTGCGCAACCTCTATGTGGCTATCTCTATCTCTCTGTAAGCTACTCTTCGAAACTCGAAAGTATTCCTTCGATCTCATTGTCCCTGCCCCTCTCTATCTCTGCTTCCCTTCTCTAGCTCGAACTCTTCTAGCAACTGCTGCCGCTCTCTGGAAGATTGAAATACCCAAGGAAAATTGATCTCAGGTGTGTTCCTTTATCTACCCATCGACTTCTTCTTATAATATCTAGTTGGGACTCCAATGGCCAAGATTAAAACTTAATCAATGGCTGAGATTATTTCCTAATCAATTTGTGTGTGTTTCTAGATGATTCACACATTTTTAAATTAATTCATATTAATTAACCTCTTTTCCTAAGTTAGACTTAGGAATTTTTTTAATTATGGTCAATTAATTTAATTGAGCCTTCTTTAGGTGGAATTTCTAGAAATGATTTCTGGGTTTTGGAGAGCTCCTATGTTTTAGCCTCTCCACAAAGTCTTGAGATGAGAACACCATATGATGCTTCAAAAACTAACACTCCTGCTTAGTGAGGAAGGTGTTCGAGTGTTGAACTGCTCCAACACAATGTCTCTGTATCATCCTCCATATGGTGCTCATGTCTGGCCACTCTGACTGCCTGCCACTTCCCACCAACCAATGTGAACTCTGATGTTGCATCTATGTTGTTGTTGACACTGCTATATTTCTGCCAACTCTTCATCTATACTGCAACTCCCTCTCAATTTTTGTTGCTGCTACTGTAGTTACTACAACTAAGAAGTATCGGAAATACTTAATCAATTGTGTATTTCTGCTACATTTGTCTCTTGAGCATCTGAATGCTACTAGACTATGCATTGTCCACTAAAGAATCTTTGTTGTTGTTTACTCTACTACTGAGCCTCCTGTTATGTTGTCAACACTCCATCTTTTCTCCTCAACACCTGAATGCAACTAGTATGCAATTGTCACTCCAGACATTGACTGCATCAACTCACACTGACCCATCATATTATTGAATATTGTGGGCCCCCGTAGCAAGGTAACAATCCATGAGGAAGACACGTTAATGGATATTTCCAATTTTGGCACACTAGAGTATCAATCTCCTCCTTCTCCTGGATCTGGTGCCTCACTATTTCCTTTTGAGTTGAGTCATTGTTTGGAACACTGCTTTGCTTTGTGATTCACATTGGATAACTCATACTTCCTCTGGCACCTATCTCCAGCAATTGGAGTTCAATCTACTTCCCATATTTGCATTCTGGCTAACTCGCACAACCTCCTTTGGCAATCTCATAAGACCATCTCTGCAAATTTGCAAGTTCTACGAAACTAAAAAATTGGGATCTCGTCTTATTTTCCTCCTCGACTGCCTATTCTCAAACTCACACTACTTTCTGGTATGTGCAGAACTGCTCTGTTTACCTCGATCTTCCTTAAGTTGCTTCTTGGAACCACTCGCTCAACCTTTCTAAATGTCCTTCTCCAGAAAACTAGCACGTAAACTGAAATCCCAACAACTTGAATTGGCTAGTATGGCAAACTTGTATGACCTTTTGCAACTGGCAAGTTATATCCAAAAACTGGAATTGGAAATCCACTAGGAAAATATGGAAATTTCTTCCTTAGCGTGTGCACTTTCTCTTCCAGCCGACATTGATTCTGGTTTAGCAAACTGTCAAAAAACCCTATGTGCCTATACAAGCAATCTTCTCAGCGAAAATACTGATCTAATTCACCCAAATTGCTTCCCAACTTTGCTATTTCCTGTTGGGATTGCTTATAGGCTTTGCAAATTTTTCCTACCAACTGCACTAGAAAAATCGAACCCTTTGCCCAACAGTTTGAACTACCAAGCCAAACTTTGTGCAAATCTGGAAATCGAACTGCCAGACTCCCTCTTAATCTGGACAATTTATTCCTTCCACTTCTAAGCTTCCTATCTGATCAAATTTTCTCTGATACCATGTGAAAATTTCACCATTGAAATTCTATTGTAGGAATTGGAATTAATTCTTCTAACTGTTAATTAATTTAGTAGTTTATTGCTATGACAACAATTAATTAATCACATTACAAGCATCACAAATAAAAATATTGCAAAATACAAATTGGAAACTAAGAAAATACTCGCACACACACATAAAATATGATAAATATTTTTGGACAAAAGCCCTCAAAAAAATCAAAGTTAGGGAAATCGATGCAACAACTAAGGGTTTTAATTAATAAGCAGCAATGAGAAATCTTTTGGTACAACTGGATGCTCAAACTGGCAATCATACAAAGAAAAATATTGGAAAAAAATCTAGTGAGGAATTTTCCTCACCCCATAAGCAATCCGAAATTGAAGATTGGCCCCTAAAACCCCTCCATGAAGTGTCTTGTTTCACCTTCTACGCAATCACACATTTGTGTTTCCTGGATCTCATATTGAGCTACCTCTTCAGCCTACCACTGAATCTAGAAATGTTTATCCCAACCTTTGTGAAATTTTCCTATCTTCGGAACTCTGAAATGACTTCCTAAATATACAAATCGAATTTCCTTTTATAGGCTTTTGCGCAACCATTTCTCATCCTCTCTGTGGCTATCTTTGCCTCTCCACAAGCTACTCTATGGAACTGGAAAATATTCCTTCGATCTCATTGTCCCTGCCACTCTCTGTGTCTACTTCCCTTCTTTGGCTCAAACTCTTCCGACAACTGTTGTTGCTCTATGGAAAATCGAACTTCCCATAGAAAATCGATCTTAGGTGTGTTCCTCCATCTATCCATAGATATATTCTTATAATCTCTAGTTGGGACTCCAACAACTAACATTAAAACTTAATCAATGGCTGAGATTATTTCCTAGTAGATCCATGTGAGTTTGTAAATGATTCACACATTTCTCAATTAATTCCTATTAATTAACCACTTTTCCTAAGTTAGACTTAGGGAATTTTTTAATTATGCTCAATTAATTTAATTGAGCCATCTCTAAGTGGAATTTCTAGCAATGATTTCTAGGTTTTGGAGAGCTCCTGTGTTTTAGCCTCTACACAAAGTCTTGATACTAGAGCATCATCCAATGCTACAAAAACTATCATGATTGTGGCCATTGGAGACAAATTCAGTAAAAGTTTCCCGAGTTGATGGGGGCACTCAATGTAAGAGACCATTACTTCTTAAGAGGGGAGGACCTATCCAGGTGGAATATCAGTGGCCTGCCACCTACTCCACTAGCTCAAGTAGAATTCTCCATTTTGGCAGATTTTCTACAGTTTTTCAGGTCCTAAACTTTTGAGGTTGTTTTGAGGCCCTAAATAATTTTTTTTTGATGTGCCCAGGGACCCAAGATATGGCGATAGGGACATATTGGGTCCATATGAAATGTGTAATTCTAAGCTAGACCATTCCATTGGAGGTTTGGTTTCCTCATCACTTCCGATGTTAAAAAGGGCCTTTCAGCCTCATTGTAACTCACACTAGTGAAGGTACGTAGCAATCACATCCTTTCCCAAAGACAAGCTACCACCATTTGAGCTAATTTGTTTCATTCTCCATTTTTACAGTTTCAACACCTTATGTTTATTAATAGATGTCAAGTTTCTCTTTATCTCTATTTTTTGGTTATAATTGTGTATTTTCATTTCGTTCCCTTTATAAATTTGGATCATGAGATTATCTACACCATTTCTAGTATCAAATATTTTTTTAATGGACATTATGAAGTATTGTGTGCAAATATTTTAAAGGAGACAAAGCATATATGATGTAATGTTCATTATGGTTAACAAGATTTCAAATATGGTGCATTTTTTACCCTATAGGAAAATTGATAATGTAAGTTATGCACATAGTTATTCTTCTAGGAGTTTGTGTGAATCAATTTATTGTTGAGGACAAACACTTTGGGTAAGGTACACAATTTAATCCATTCTTTGTATATGTTATGACATAAGATGGGAACAAGCTTGTATTCTAATTCCCATCCTTAGAATAATGAATAGATGGAGGTGGTGATTCAAAGTTTAGGAAATACATTGAGATGTTTAGTTGGAGACAACCCAGTGTAATTGGTTCAATTATTAGCACAAGAAGAGTTTTCATATAATGTAGCTCTACAGATAAATTGACAAGGTTTTGGTCCCTATTTAAGATAGTTCATAGGAGGAATATAAAAGAATGTGCAAACTTGATTAGTTTCTCCATGCACTAGAAGATAAGTGATGATGTAGAGGCTTTTGCATAATCAATGTAAAGGGCATATAAACAAATTCAAGAAATATTGCAAGAGATTAAGGCACGTTACAAGGAATGTGTAAATGCACATAAAATATTTAAAACATTAAAAGTTATGGGCCAATGTAGATGGTATGGAAGAGGAGGGAGCTTCATCGTAGAGTGACATACAAAAAGGTTAACTTGAGGAAGATCATTTTATGCTAGACCCAAAGGAAGTTTGGAAACAATGCATATGAGGTGGAGTGCATGTTTAATCTAGCAAATTTCTATTTATGCAAAGAAGGAGAAACCATCACAAGTCACAAAAAAGAGAGTGTTGATATTGATTATAGGAAATAAATAACTATGAATAAACCATAATATTTTGGGCAAATATGGAGGAAAATACATTTCAAACTATGAATTCTAAGTACAAGCAATATTTAGTGAAGTCAAAACATAGGCTATATGAATACAACATATGGATTTATGAAGTAGAGTATCAAAAATTGCATAAGGGGGAGATATGTACCATAAACAACAAAAAGAAAGTATAATGATGTGGCAATTTTTTGTTACATCGGAAAGTTAATGCAAGAGCATTTATACACAAGTTAAATATGAATATGAGAAGTGTGTACATAGTAAAAATCAATTGAAGTCAATGAGAAAGCACAAAGTATTTTTAGAGGGATTTAACATAAGTGTAACAAGCCTTCATGCAAAAAAATAGGTTTAAGGGAACCATGCAAAAAACTCTACTAGGATACATGCTTTTAGTGTAGATTTTTGTAGAATTTATTTTCAAAGTGTGTCATTTGTGCTAGATTTTATGAGGTTTTACAAAGGTGGAAAGTAGAGGTCCTTACATAAATTAAACTTGTATGTGCCAAAATTACCTTTGATGTTTTGATGTGCTTTGTATTACAACACATCATTATGCTTCACATGGTGCTACACTAATTCTCCACGATGTACCAAACAAGAGAAAATAGGGAATAAATGACACCTTTCCCATGATGGTTCCCTCCATTCAAGTGAGAAAACTACCAATGAATGTTTATTTTAGGCAAGTGCATCTAAGTTCCTCTAATGCATTATCTATTGTGTTCCAATTTACTAATAATGCACCAAGCCCAAATTTTGAAATTTACTCAATATTGGGTGTGCTTTTCACAACACACCTATATACCTTAAATATATGGGATTGTACATTTGGTGCATTGTATTTTTCAATTTGCATTGTGGGGGAGCCCTCATAACCAACTTTTATTCTTTAGTGTGTAAAATTACACAAATCAATTGTGCTCAACATTAATTAAAAGTGCACTAGTTCAAGTGTCTAGCATTGTAACAACCTAACAAGTTGGGTGGGTTGTCACTTCTTTAACTTGACAAAGTAACTTACAAGGAATGTAATTCATTATTTTTTCAATACTTTAGAACAATAATGCAAATTAGTAGTAGAAAACAAAAAAATTAGTATTACTCTAGATATAATTCCTTCGATGATGACCAATCCATTAATGCATACTAGTCTTCATCTCCAATGATAATTATAAACAAAATCACAGTCAAAGATTGATTTTCCTCCCACCTAATTGTAAACAGCTAAATTAAGTGATGGTCCCCATGCAGGGCTCTATCTCAATGGGAAACTTAATGGCTACTAACTACAGGACAAACTCAACAAGAAACACGTCTATCGGAGAAATGACAATAATTGTACACAATCTCAAATTGTTATAAATAACTATGTGATGGAGAGACCTATAATTATATCAACTCCCTTCCTTATAAGGCACTGGTGTGCAATAAATCTACCCACTTTGCTTCGACACATCAAATAATGGAGCTCTTCTTAGACGATGACAAAAACAATGGGCTTAGTACATTTCATAAGATATGTATACCCCAAACCCCATCTTACCCACTTAGATAATGTTGTGAGTAATCCTTAACTGCTCCAATCACTTTCACAAGCTAGGTGACAAGTTCACGCTTCCTAAGGAAACTAAACACAAATAAAGCACATACAAATATAATTATTTTGTAGAGGATTTTATATACACAATAGGGGGCTCAAATTCCCCAATTTTAGCTATCAATGGGAAAAAATTGGACCTATAATTACTAAAATTAGGATTTTTGGGTGCAACCATGGTGAAATTGGGAAAAAGCCCTAAAATTTCTAGAGCTAATTGCTCAATTTCGTGCCCTAAAAGCACCAAAGGGATTGAATTGTAAGTGCATAGGCTGAATTTGATGTGTGTAGGATCAAATTGGCCATACACAAGATTGACTAAAATATACAACGGTAGCCCAAGCAAAACTTTCAGAAATGGGAAAAGTATGGAGTTTGGGAAATTTACGAAAAACTTGAATTTTGGAATTTTTTGTGCTTAATGTGGTAGGGTGATGTGGAGGCCATGTGGACATCGCATGTCAAATGACACGGAAATTCCATAATTGTAGGGACACAATGATAGTGGTATAGTTCATGTAGGTGTGGAAGGATGGGTTAAGTACTAGTTCTTCACTTTTGCATTAATTATTTCTTTGCACAAGCATTAAAGAATGTTGGGAAATAATATAGGTCCAAGATTGTGGGACTGTAAAATATAGATTGCAAGACTATAGAATGTAGAGTATAGGACCATAAGATGCAGAGTGTAAGAGGATATACTATGAAAGGATAATCTTTGTGGAAGCATTCCCTCACTTCTGCATTAGCTACTTATACATATAGATGCTAAAGGATGTTGGAAAACAAACCATTCCTAAAAAAGTGGGATGTGGAGTATGAGAGGACGAGACCCATACAGGGCTAAGCCTTGTAGTACCCTTAAGAAGTGTAGATCCCTGCCCATCCTAGTTTTCTTGGGAATTTGGTTGGCCACTAACAAAATACTTTTTGAAGACATTTTTATGCCCCCTATGCAAGTAGCCCTATAGGTAATCACTCTCCTTGTTTTGTACAAATCCACTATTAAATTGATTCCCCCTCGTACATGCCAAGGGGAAGTTTAGATTTGTGGTGTCTATTTTCATTCACATCTCTAAGGAAATAATTTCATCATTGACAAGGGCAATTTGGTTATTGACACTAGCTATAAGGGGGAATTCAATGCATTTATTGCTTTGTTGACATGTGCAACTAAAATAAATATACAACAACTCCATTTATTTGGTGATTCAAAGAATATTATTAATTGGATGTTGGACATAGTGCATGTTAACAATCTAGATCTTCTTCATGTTGCACAATAGTTGAAATCAATAACAAATTATTTTTGTAAAAGGCACTTTTTCTCATATTTATAGAGTTAAATATGTAGGTTGATGCTCTCTCGAATGACACCCAAATCTCCTTATTAACTCGTTTACACATGAAGAATTCGAAGATGAACAACATTGGGCCCATTTTAAGAGCGATTTCATAAACATTTGATTTTCTTTGCTTAGTTAGATTTCTAAAGAAAAATGGATGAAATTACTTGTTTTTGGTTACTGCTACTACCTTTTGAGACTATCTGATCTACTACCTAGTATGAAAAGATTAAACATAAATGTTTTATAGGATTATTGAACACCTTTCCTATCAAGTTAAAATGACCAAAATTGAGAGAAAATCTTGTGGGGAAAAAGAAAGACTCTCCCCATTTTTATAGAGGTGATACTACTCCCTTGATTGAAGGAAGATTCTTCTTCTGTCTTCAAATGAATGTAGCAAGTGAGTGGTAAAGATAAAACCCCAACATGTCTTCCAGTAAAGCTCCCATATAGCAGATTTACTAATAAAGTACACCATCTCATTCATAGTAAGAAAATAGAATAAATATGATTTCAAAGAAAAATATCCACAATATTTACACATGTAAATGTAAAAAATATATTCTCATGGAAATGGTATTAACAATTATATTCATGTCATAATTTTCACATCATAATAATTTTAGAGTAAAGTAAAGAATGTGAGAACACTGGCTTCCAAAATAGTAGTAAGAAATACAAACTATGACATTGAGAAAGCTAAAAATAAACATACCATATTTACAGAGAACTAATCATGATATTTTCATTAGAATCATAGGGATGAAAGGAGTTACACACTTGTAATTTTAAGTTTAAAGCTCAAAGTCAAAAGATCATACTAGCTATGAATTCCTAAGAGTTCTGTGTGGAACCTCAAATACAAAAATTTAAAAAGAGTTCAATGTTCAAAAAAATAATGCATTTGTCCAAAATAGTTTGAATTGGGCTCCCACGGACCATGTAAATGAAAAGACCTAGAAGAGAAAGAGGAAAATATTCATAAACCATCTCTTGTCAATAAAAATGGATATGAAATGAAAGGCTATATAATTTCCAACTCTGAGGAATATATCAAAAAACTTAATTAGGAGGTTCCTTTACTTATTACACTGGAAGGGGGTTCTCTCTCTCTTCTGGATGTTCTTCCTTCTTTTTTCTTTTTCTTTTTAATAATCCTTTATTCATCTTCTTGGAACTACTTTACAATCAAGATTCTTGCCCCTTTAAGCTAATTGAATTAAGTCCTTTTGATAAATTTAAACTTTAATATTTGCTCCCCAAAGAGGTACCCACTTTGAAGATCCAAAGATTCCTTTAAATCAACCTTTTTTTGTAAAAAGTAATTTGCTACCATGTCATAAATGATCATGATTGTATTTTTTTTAGGCATGAATGATTACTTCTGCCATGGAAACTATGTCTAAGTTGTTCTCCACATCACTATCTTTCAAACAATTTATTGTTAGACTAATTTGGACATCAGGAACTCAAGTAATGGCTTCTGGAAGTTAATGACTAAACAACCATTGATTTGTTCCACATAAATATTGGCCTATGATTTATAGTCTACATTATTTATTCCTTAGGCACTGTGGGAGGGAATTTGTAAGAATTTATAAGGAAATACGCTCCCATATTATTTGTGCATGAAGTAGAAAGAGCCATGGAACCTCATGTAGCTTGTGTGTAGTGTAAATATTTGGTCACCACCTAAACACCCAATCATCATGCCAGGTTACACAATGTCCAAACAATACCTTCCAAGCATCGGTTATAGATACTACTATGTGCCATTAGGAGGTATGCCCAAGAAAAAGGGGGAAAACTTAGCAATGAGAATGCATGGAAATAGTCTAAGCTTGAATACTAATATGGATGGGGATCTAAAGTGAAGTGAGGTTAAAAAGACCATGTAAAAAAAGTAAGTGAAGAAAAGGCTTCCCACAACTCACACTCAAAGAATGACTATGTAGTAAAAGTCAAAGCAGAAGTGAAAAAATGACTAAGGAAATAAAAATAGGGTTTAGGAGGAGAGTAATTTGGAAATAAGGTAATGGAATGAAGTGAAAAGTGACTAAGTAAATAAAATCAACGTGGGAGGAAGTCGTGCGAGAGGATGAGTGAAGAAAAAATCAAGCAAGAGGAAGTCATTGGGAGGATAAGGGATTAAAAGGCCTCTTGTAACTTGCATAGAAGTAGAATGACTAAGTATAAGGAAGTAATGTGAGTGCCAAATGAATTGAATAAAAAGACAGTCTGTAGCCAACATACATAAAAATGACTAATTGTAGTATGCAAGAAACAAGTCTGTGAAATGACTTACATGAATAATAAAGGATTAAGTAAAAATGGTTAAATGACTAAGTAGAAAAAATGGTTAATGAGAGGAGAAGGAGAAGAATAATCCCACATAGAAATAATTATTTAAATCAAAATTCTAGAAGTGGATGGTACAATGGATAATGAAAATAATAATGATAACTGGAAAGTTGGGTTCTTTGACCAAATTGACAATATCTCAAGCATATTACCTTTGTTTTGTTTTTTTTTTTTTTTTTTTTTTTTTTTTTTTTTTTTTTTTTTTTTTTTTTTTTTTTTTTTTTTTTTGTAAGTGTTGAATGAATATGACATAGGACTATATCCGATGAGAGGATGATTACAACACATTCCCCTTTTTAGTATCCTTTTAAAAGGAGAAACCATCCACATTGACCTTGTGAGAAGAAGCACTGCAAAATTGAAATTAAATGAATTATAGGGACTTATTGGGTCATTAGGATCAATAATTTAAGGCTTTTCATCACTTTCAATAATTCAAAATGTGGTCTTCATATATAGGGATATAAGTTTAAGTATGAACCATGATCACTCTAGTTGACGTGTGACATGAAAAGACATCGACAAGGATCATCTTAGTTTCTTACATTGATTTAGTTTATGTATTGGATCTATGCACTTAACACATTTGGAATGTACTTTTAATTTTACATTAATATAGAAGGTACACATTTTTTCCTAGAAAAAAGCAAGCATTACAATAACAAATTGGATAAATTTACCAAACTTCAAAGGGCCATATATCTTAACTCAAAGCTTAGAAAGGGGCATATGCATAGTCAATGGAAAGTCATTGAAGAACTAAATACATCTACCTGTTCCAAAATTTTGAATTAGGGAGAAAAAATTCTTAGAAAGTTAAAATAATACTTGTAGTGACCTCAAAGGATGGAAAAATATGTCATTGCATATTTGTTAAATTATTTCTATCTAACAGAACTTGTTTCCCACATATTTTGGAAACACAAGTGTTTGACGGATAATTTCCTTCTACAGACAGAAGCAAACTCCCTAGATATAGTGGCTTGATATAGTAACAAAAGAGATAAAAAGACTATGCTTTCCTTAGAGAATTTTAGAATATGGAAGAAAGACTTACCTAGAATCCAACACAAGCTCTCCTCTTCTCCTTTCTTGTAAGCTCCAACTCCAACTCCAAATGATAGAAGTGGAACCTGCAAAATAACTAAAACAAGCAAGAGAACCAAAACATGCAAATAACATACACTAACATCTCTAAGCAATGAGTTAAGAAGGCATTGTTCTACATGTGCATAAAGGAGACATATGTATCGAAAAACAAATCACTTTTTATATTAATGAATGTAGGAGAAAATACAACCCTTTCATATCTTGACCTTGTAGATGTCTCCCAACTATCTTGTCCTCCCTTTACCACAAAACAAACCTTCAATCACAGATCAAGTGGATGGATGGATAATGGATCCCTAGGCACAAAGCAACATCGTGAGGGCACAATTAAGAGTCTCCAAAATCCAATCCAGACTCTATGGGAGGTAGTGAATTTATAGGGTAAAAGAGGTGGTTTGCGATTTATCATTATAGGACTTAGATCCACATTAGAGGGAGGATAAGTTCTAGAGATAAGAGATAATACCTCAAGAGTAGGAGTTCGAGATCTGACCCAATAGTAAATAGTTAAAACCACTCAGGAAACTTCTAGAAAGAGATGATTCAATTTTTTTTTTTTTTTTTTTTAACCTAATTCCAAGGGCCATTGCACTTTCAGTAAAGGAAACATGCGTTGGTTATTGCAATTTCTCTGTGTACAACTTGCAACAGTGCAGTTTGCATGAAGGCTAAGTTTAATGGGGCCAAAAATTAGGGTTTTGAGTTGTTTAACTCATAATTCTTGGAACTTTTGAAGAGAGGATTCTCTTGGATTTGTAGGGGATGAATGCAAAGTGTCAATGGGTGTTGATTGATCTGGTTTCAAGACCATCTGATTGGATGTGACAAAATGACCTGTAAAAATGAGGACCAAAAGCATGGAAGATGCCCAAGGGACTCACAATCACAAGGGGAAATTGAGGGAAATAAATGTCAATATAGGAAATGAGAAGATAAAGTCTAATGGGCATAGGTACAAAGTATAGACAATTGGGATAACAAAGATCATGAAAAGTCTAAGAATGGGGGTATATAGCTATAGGGTAGATAATGAGGAAATAATCAGAGCTTGGGAGGAGGAAAATGGCCTCAACAGTTAATTTCTATAGAGTTTGAACTAGGTACAAAGGGAATTTAAATGGGATCAAGCTCAAAGCAGAAGAAGAATCGTAATCTCAAGCAATAAGGGGAAGTTACAAAGTAGTTATACATTCAAGAAGTGTTTGCAGGACTTAGAGACCACAACACTTGCTTGATTACTTAGGGAGAAGGGCACATTCATTTGAGGAATCCGAAAGCAATCCAAATATATCTCCTATCAGGCATCAGAGAAGGAGTGAGTTTGATAAATTTAAAGGAGAACTAAATGAACTCAAATCACCAAGATTTGATAGAGAAAATATGAAAGGAGAAGAAACCAAGGCATGGTTACTTTGGATTCGAAAAAACATTTTCAACTATATAACTATTCCTCCAACTTGGAAGCCGAAATTTCCATTTACCATTTACAAGGGAGGGATTCTATGTGGTCGAATCAACTGAGACAAGTCAAGCATATTAATGAGAAGAAGATCACCTAGAAGAAATTCAAAAACTACCTTTTTAGGAGAAATACTTGTCTAATAACTATCATGAAAAAAATATGCAAGAGTTCTTTGAACTCAAACTAGGAAACATAACTATGGGTAAATATGAGAGGAATTTCTTGGAGCTACTGAGATATGTAGGTTTCGTTGTGGATGAAAAAGTAAATATTCAAAGATTCTTGAATGGATTACCTAACTTCTACAAGGAGAAACTACAATTTTATGAGCCCAAACATTGGAAGAGACAAAAAGGAAATCTAAGCAGATATATGAAAAGAGAAAAAGTAGGAAAACATTCCAAAGGCCTTGAAAGTCCTAATGTATAACAACCAATCAAAGAAGTTCAAGGTGAATCCAAGATGACAAAATCTTAAGTGAAAAGGCGAAGACCACCATTCAAATGTTTGGATTATGGAGGAGAGATTTTTTTCAAGAATTACCCTCGTAAAGAGGACAACATGAAGATTGTCCACACACTTTGAGAAGCTAATACAATTGAAGACGTGGGGAGAAACATTCCAAGGATATATGTAGCCTTATAGGATTAGGAAACTAAGCACCAACCTCACATGATTAAGTTGAAATTTAAGATTTTCAAATCATCTTGTTGCAATTTTAATTGATTAAAGGGAAAGACATAGTAATATCAATCCTAAGATAATGGATAGATCTCATTTAGAAAGGAGTGAGCTTGAGAGAGCTTGATTGGATCAACTAGATGCAAGAAAAAAAAGAAAGATCTGTGAAATTGTTAAGATCCATCCCATAAATTTGAACATTGTGAACATCATTACTAATTTAAATATCATTTGTTTGGGCTATTATGACATTCTCATTTGGATAAATTGATTAGACAAAAATCATCATGTCTTAGATTCTCGTAATAATACATTTATGTGTCTTGATAAAGGACAAAATCAGAGCTTAGTGAAGGAAATTCAAAGAGCCATTTCCATCAGATAAATTTCATCCTTGTAGCCAAAAGCATTCTTTAGAAAAGGTTGTCAACAACCCATGTAGAGGAGCCAACCAAAGTGAGAGTCGGGTGTTGGATGATTATCCATTATTATAATAACGTTAGGGTGTTTTCGATCATATTATAGGTTTACCACCCAAAAAGGCATACATTTTTATACTAATCTAATGCCCAATGTTGCACCAATATCCAAAGCACCTTATAGGATAAGCACACCAAAGTTGAAGGAGTTATAAATGCAACATGAGGAAGTTTTAAAGAAGGGTCACAATTGCCCAAGTGTGTCACCCTAAGTAGCCACACTACTCTTTGTTAAGAAGAAAGATGGCACATTATGATTGTGCATAGATTTGGGGAAATTGAATAAGGTAACAAGGAAAAAACACAATTTATTTTCTTGGGATAGATGACATATTTAATGAGTTGAACGAAGCTAAGGTCTTATGCAATATTGACCTAGTATCAAACTGCCACCAGGAAAGGATTAAAGAAGAGGACCTTAATGAGACAAATTTAAAAACCAAATATGGACATAATGATTTTATAGTAGTGCCATTTGAGTTATCAAATGGACTAGTTATTTTCATGTGCCTTATCAATGCCATTTTCAGGAATCATCTCGAAAAGCTTGTCATAGTATTTTTTGATGACATATTTGTTTATTCAAAGTGTGAAGAATGACATGAGCAATAAGGATGAAGCAGGATATTATAGAAGATCTATTCAAGGTTTCTAAAAAATTGCTCATCTGATCACTTCTTTGCAAAAGAAGGGGATCAAATTTGAATGGACAACAACGTGTGAGGCAAGTTTTCAACACTTAATAATTTATTGACAAGTGCACCAATTTTGAAAAATGTTGATCCAAATAATTTGTCATGCACATCAATTCATGCAAGGAAGGGTTTAGTGGAATCCTTATGCAAAATGGCCATGTAGCATGTTATGAATCTAGGAAATTGGAAGTGCATGAGGAGAATTATGCTACTCATGACTTGGAGTTGGAAATCATACTACATGCTTAAAAAGTGGAGACATTACCTCATGAGCAAATTTTTTGAATTGACGATAGACCTTAATGTGTTAAAATATTTATTTAAACAAACAACCTTGATTTCAAGGCAATTAAGATGGTTGGAATTTCTTAGTGAGTATCACTTTGAGATAACGCACATAAGAGGAGAAGAAAATAAGGTGGTTCATGCACTCAACAAAAGAATACATGATATGCATGCATATTTTAGATTTAAAAATCATAATTTTAGAGGCTGGAAAATCATATTAGCAATATTTTCAAATGAAGGTAGCACTATAAGGTAAATTACAATCAAAGCATAAAAATTATGAGCTAAATGATAATGGAATTTTAAAAAGTGAAGGTTTAACATGGATATCCATTAGTTTGCTACAACCATTAAGCATCCTAAAATGGAAATGGGACGTGGTTACCATTGATTTCATCACTAAATTTCTCATAAAATTGAAGCAACATGATTCAATCATGGTGATAATGGACAAGTTAACTAAAGAAACCCATTTTATTCAGTTAAGATGGAACTTAAGGTAACCTACATGGTGGATATGTTACATCGAGTACAAGGTTATTGTATTAAATAGAGATTATAAACTTACTTTGGATGTTTGGAAAGGATTATTCAAAGTGTTAGGAATAAATTTTAATCAATACAACTTATCATCTGCAAACAGATGGGCAAATAGAAAGAGTTAACTAGATTATTAAAGATATGCACAGAATGTGTGTAATGGAAAAACCATACAAATAGGAAAATTATTTATACTTGATTGTATTTTCGTACAATAGGTGGTGTCAAACATCATTGAAAATGATCCCATTTGAGGCATTGTATGAGAAAAGATGTAATACACTAATTAAGTGGGATCACCAAGTGGACAACATAGTGTTTGGGCTAGAGATGCTTAAGGAAACATACAAAAAAGTATCAAAAATCAAATAGAATTTGAAGGTAGCCTAGGATAGGAAAATAGTTATGCAAACAAGGGTAAGTAGCCAAAGAATTTAAAGTGGGTAACTAAGTCCTAAAAGTGAAGCAAAAGAGGATCTCACTAAAATTAGGAAGCTACAATAAGTTGGTAGTTAGATTTTGTGGGTCTTTTAAGGTACTCCACATAATTGGACTAGAAGTGTATGAACTTGCATTGCCTACATGCATGTGTCTGCATAATGTATTTCATGTTTCATTATTGAAAAAGCATGTGCATGACTCTAACAAGACTAGAGTATGATTCAGGTGGAGCCTGAAGGCCATTGTCATGTATAGCCTATGTGCATATTGGACCAAAAATTCAAGGAGTTTTGGAACAAATCCATATGCCTGGTAAAGGTCGAATGGAGTTGTTACAACCTTGAGGATGCCTTGTGGGAGCTAGAGGATGCTATGTAGGAGACATACTCACAATTTTTTTTTCAGAAGTTTTGATGTATATGAGGATCATAATGACCCATATGTAGTTTGTACATTGAGGATAATGCAAAAATAAGGGGGAGGGGAATGTAATACCCCTAATTTTGTAATGTAATTATACGTAATTATTATATAGCCAAGTGAGCTAGATCATGTGGCTAAGGGCCAAAGGTTTGCATTGTAAATAATGTACACAAATAAACTAATAAAATACATCACTAGTTGTACAAGATAAGGATGAAAAGATTATTGGAGGGGTGTTATGACTCCACGAGAGAGGAATGAGGGGGGAAGGGGCCAAAGCCATGAATAGTAATATTTTATTGCTAACCAAAGAGAAATTATCTTAAATGAGGAGAATGGAAAACAACCCGAGGAATTATTTCAAGTAGTTGAAAAATACTTATTTTTTTACGAAGTGTTAAGCTGGACACAAACATACTTAATCGTTTCCTTGTGCGTTGAAAAGCATTCTTGATCATTCCTTCTTCCATTCCATCCTCAACAATTTGTATGGTTTTCCAAAGGGGGTAAGTGGGACATTAAAAAGACCGAAATTACATGGAAAATTGAGGTATACTTATCTTGGAAGCATCACTAATGTCCCAGCATAGATATTTTTTTAGCCAACTTGCATTTAAGCCCTGGAAGAGGGAGTTAACCAGTGGGACTGTAGTGTTGAGAAGGGGGTTCCACTCTTGGGTTGTGTGGATTGAAAAGAAAAAGAGAGTTGGTGATTGGTATGGTTGGTTAGGTGATAAAACCGTGAAATATAAGGAATTGGTTAAGTGACCAAGTGCTCTTGTCAGCCCCTGTGTTGTCATATCCTAGGCTCCAGGGTGCCCCACTATTGAGAGTTCTACACGAATAGTGCCTAAGGTTGGGAGGATTGTATTGTGTCAATAACATGTTGTGGATTTCATTAAGATGAGCATTTACTCCCTTGAGAATGGCTTAATGTGATTAATTAAGTGTAATTCTATTCAAAAAGTTGTTGATATTTTAGTGTCTATGTTTCATTACATATATTTATTAATTATGCTTCAACTATGCATAACAATGTTTCTTGTTAGCCTTACATTCTTGCCAATATGCAAAATCATATTGATTATTTAGTATTAGAGTTTACATTTATGGAATTAAGAGTCTGGTTGAGAGAAAATTTGATTTTATGGTATTAGAGATAGAACTCGGAGCAACGTCCCTCAATTGGATGGTTTGGAACATTACATTGGGTGATCAAGATAAGTTTGACACAAAATTCATCAAGGTTCATTATTAAACCAAGTGTTGTATCCAAAAGCATCGCATAGTCCCACTACTATGCTTAGGATGGGTATCACAAACACCTCTCAATACAAATATCATCATCCTCAGTATTCAATTTTCAAATAAAATTATACTAACTTTAGATAAAAAAATTCAGACTCAAACACAATTGCGAGATGCACCAATTAATCATAATGAACATAATTTAATAATGCATGATATATAAATAAGCACAACACAAACATTAAGAATATGAATGTAACAATAACTTAAAATCATTGTAATTAATGCCAAGTCAAAGATGTTAAGTTCAAAATGTGGTGTTATAATCCCTCCCCCATTTGAGTAACTTAATCGTTGAAATTAAGCTACATCTTTTACTATGAATTAAGCAATCATTATTCACAAAAAAAAAAACCTACTCGAGCTCCACTATCCAAGTTTCAAAACCAACATGGTGTAAATCAACTTGTTTCTAGGTGTCATCATTTATCTCATACACTAGGAAAATGACTGTCTCACCAAAATTAATTACATTTCTAGGAAATTCAATAAATAATTACTAGGTGAGTCTAATAGCAATTCGATGACAATAATTAAATAAGAACATGCATTGTCATCCCAACAAGAAAAAAATATATTATAATAACACTTGTCTATCAACTTCATCATTAAGCAAATACTATGCCATTTCTCAAACAATACACAAATGTAGGTATTAATGGATGCAAAGGAAGTTTCTTTTAAGGCAACAAGTGTTATCTTCAATTATTCAAGTTACAAAAAGAGAATTCAACAAGTAAAATTAATTGAATGGTAGATATTAACCTTGAAATAATGATAAATCATTCCTCAAACAATATCATCAAGCAAAAAGAATATCAACAAATAATTATCAATCATATAGTAGAGAAAACAAATGTCACCTTTAGTCATTCAAGTTATAAAAATATCACCAAATTATTATTGTTAATCGATTGTTAGCCATACAAATAAAATCATCACCCATTCATAGACAATTTCATCTATAAACATACCTACAACATTACACACCTAAGCCATTTGAAGTTCAAGTTATCCAAAAACCAATACAAGATTTTATATTCACCTAGTTGTTCAAAAAATAACATCTCTCAAACATTCAAAAATGCTTCCCTATCTCTACTAGATAATACGAATGCCAAACATTCCACTAATAATCAAAATTAAATTAGAGCCATACATGTAAAGAGCACCTTGACAAATATAAAATCAACTACAATCATTAATACGCTACTATAATTCCAAAACTTTGGGTCAACATTCATAATAACTCAAAATAGATAACCAAAACAATCAACGCATACCAAATAAACTCACTTAAGGAATCAAACATCATTGTTTAATAATTAATGTGACAACCCATAACTAGAACATGAGTACATCATCTTATTGTGCATAGTTTATTAATTAAGTATCGATCTTCATAACTCACAAATCATATTTTACTCAAGAGAATCACTAACAAACAACTATCAAGTATTTATAGTCCAAAACCAAGACGATCATCTATGATTGACATCAAGATTTCACCATCTAAAGTTAAGGAGATCATCAAAAAACATTATCAAAAGTCCCCAATTTGACTTAATCCATTTATCATTCATGCCATCAAAAACATCATCAACCCATCCATGTTCTATACTATTTGAAACAATGTTGATATGAAAATTACCAGTTTGCAAGTGAGACATCCATACAAAATATCACCCCTATTTTGAATTATCATCCTAGTCACCACAATTGATCATTTTGTGGATAAGATATTTGAATGCCAATATTTCAATTATATTATATTTGAGACTTGTGTGGGTAGTGGTATTGATAGCAGAGGTTTCTGAATATGTTGCATCCATTTTTGCTTGATCAACATTTCAAACCAACAATTGAGGTTCATCGGAAAATGTTGAGCAAATAAAAATGGATGTGCCATATCCATAAATCTATACTATCAATATCGATTATCATTCACAATAAATTTTAATAATCAACGCCCCTTCATGGGATATCATCAAATCACCAATTAATTATATATTGACAATTTGGCACTCATGAAATATATTATGTTAACACTAATATAGTCATAGAACATTGAGAACAAATTTTAATCTCCAAGGAAATACTAATTAGGATGAGTCACCATTGCATCCATGTGTACCTTTATGAAAGTATGTGGTGCAAAAAGATCTTCACTACACAAATTCAAGTGTAATATCATGATAGTCTTCACAAAATCACATATCAATATTAAACAAAAAAAACAACAACGAAAGTATTTGAAGGATCTTTCCCTAACCACGAACCATTCAATTTGCTTTTATTTGTTGACTTTAAGAGACATTTCTTGTAATACTAGTCAAATTAATAGTAAGTATTCAATATATTATATAAGAATCTCATAGACTAAATCATTCTCTAAACTCTAAACCTAGCTTTCCCTACACAATCTCTATGGACTCTAACCTAGGGACATATTCACACAATATCTATTCTTGTGTTTACATAGGAGAGTTTTAGTAACTTTCAAGTGGCGTTACACCTTTTTTTGTTATGCATGTATTGTATCTAGTCTTCTCCCAAGAAGGAAACCAACAAGTCACCCACTAACAAATGGTGATAACAATGTAACTAAGGGAATGGAATTGTTCAAATAACCATGAATAGTCTCCATATGTCTTCAATCGACATCTTGGTCTCCTTATTCTTGTGATTTCCCTAAATTGTTAATATACCTAAAGGTACATGCATTCTGCATTGATAGTGTTGTTATGCCTAACACAAGAGAAAACGATATTTATATAGTCATAACTATAATATTTATTATTAGTGATCAATTTTTTTAATAGAAACCACTAAGTTTGTTAGTGCCTCCTAATGAGTTACTAAGCTAATTAAACCAATTACACGTACACAATTTAATTGCAAAGAGAAATTATGAAAGGGATAACTAAGTGAATGCTTGCAAGCCATAGTTGAAAAAGGGAAATAAATTGCTTACTTTTTAGACATCAATTCATAATCATAGTTGATTACTTTGTATGATATTATATTCGACTACAAAGTTCTTGTATGCAAATTATGTTGTAATTATTTTCAAAGGCTTTATTAGATATTGCAAGCAATTTATTTTGTTGTGATTACTTCTTTTCACTTAGTATGTTTTGAATTATGATTATTGTTAGGTAAAGTTAACTCAATGAAAGAGTCAAAGTTCCTCTATCAAATAGTGGTGGTTACAAGCACGTGGTTTTGCTTGCTGGTGGATAGCATGTAATGAAGCCTTGGAAAGGCTTGGGAAGACTTCGTTGTAATGGGCCAAGGAGGTAAGCGGTGAAGGCTCACTTGGTTGAGTTTTGGCCAAGGGACTAACAATCATTACATGGCCTTTGTCAGTGGTCATTCCTTAAGTAACTACCCATTTTAATGGATCCTACAAGCTGGTGGTAAAATGTAAAAGCAAAGGCATATACGAATAATAAGAAACTTAGCCTCATCCATTTTGTGTTTTGAAATAACTTTTCAACCCTTTTTTGGTTACAAGTCTCATTGTTTTCATTTTCATTTGCAATAGATCTACTTTCATCTGCCAATATACATGCTGAAGATAAGCTATGATCAAATGGAGAACACATTCCATGTTTTTGATCAAATTATGCATTGTCAACAAGTTCATAATTATTTTACTGATCTAAATGACACTAAATTTCATTATTTAGGTTTAAAGTCGTGTGTTTCTTTATAAATATCATCGGAATTGACTTCAACAAAAATCTAAGCTGGAATGGTTGTAGAAAGAAAAGAAATTTGTGCAGTTGGAGAGCATTTTATGCTTTTCAAAATAGGTGTAGAGAGGTAGAGTTATGGGATTGGAAAACCACTCAAACTCTTTTTGGGCTTCTAGTGATTCCGGTGATTCTCTATAGTTGTGAACTATGGGCCAGCAGTACATCCAACATACAATGGAGAAAAATTGAGAAAATTCAAAAGCGTTTGATTACAAGAAAATTCAAGATTAAAAGTTTAGTTCCTTATACTATCTTGTTAAGTGAAACAATGACTGCTCCTATTGAAGCAATTGCTATGGTGTGAGTCATAAGGTCTTTAAAAAAAGTTGAGCAAATGGAAGGGGGTAGATGGCCTAAGGTTGTCTTTAATGACAGATTGTGCAAGAGAAAAAAAACTTGGATGCAGCAAAATAACAAATGGTTTAGTAAATGGGGTATTTGCTTGAACGTGTATTCCATAAACAACAAAGAGATAAAAGCTTTTGTTATAGAAAAGTTCCACAAGTGTACTTGGGATAAGGAGCTAGGAAGAAAGAAAAGTATTATATTGAAGTGTTTAATCTCATATTCAACAACCAAAAGCATACATAGAGGCCAATATCTCTTGGAGAGCCACAATTCTTATTGCTTAGTTAAGGACTAATTCTCATCAACTTCGTTGTGAAACAGGGTGCTAGAAAAGACCAAAATAAGTGTGGGAGGAAAGAGTATGCATTTTGATTTCCGGAAAAGTGGAAATAGAAAAACATTTCATTTTAGAATGTGAGGCCTTCAAAGACAACATGGAACTTTATGCAAATATGTTGGTAGCTAGCCCTTGGGATAATCTATTTAGCGAAGAAGTCCAATAATGCGCAGAACAGCCAGGTTGAACAATAAATTCTACAACGATAATGACCGAACTGCGCTGGAGAAAATTCAAGCCGACTGTAGCTCGACAGTGATTCCAAATGACTTATCATTACCCTTAACTGCGCAGGAACAAGAGGATTGGAGCCGGATTAATAAACCAGCTGGTAACCCTAAATGCACAGTTTCCTATAACCTGAATGAAACGTCCCATGAAAACTATCTCAGTCCAAGGAGCAAGGTTATTAACACAGCCCTTCAATTAGAACAAGATCCGTTTGATAAAAATGTGAATGGGGAAAGAATCGATACTGAGGTTGAACGTGGTGCGCCCTTTCAATTTGACTCCGTTGATTCAGGAGGTAGCTCTCACACGGTTGTTGGATCTTCAAATAAGGATGCGGTGGATCGAAATTTGATGGCTTCTTTTGTCAACCCACCAAAAAGAAAGGTTGTAAATTTGTCCTCCCATGATTTAGAACCTGAGATCATTAATGTCCTCGGGAAAGGTCTTGGATTTGCTGTTTCCCCGAAAAACCTTCCTATTGAGAAAATGATTTGTAATATAGAAGATGGGATTAACAACCTTCCCCTAGAAGATAAGGAAGCATTAAGACAAGAGTGCTCCCTTATTATAAGAAAGGCCAAGGTTCCCAAAAGTAATTTAAGTAAGACAGAACAAAAGGCTTTCCAATCCCTGCGAAACAATGAAGAAATTGTGGTTCTCAAGGCAGATAAAGGAGGAGCAGCAGTAATCCTAGATAAAGAAGATTATATATGCAAAATGAATGAACACCTCAACTGTGGTAGTTACAAGAAGCTGAACAATAACCCGATCCCCGAGATTATGAAAGATGTGAAAAAGGCAATCTTGGAATCCAACCTTGATGAAAAATTAAAAAAGAGATTAATTCCCTCTAGTGAATGCATCCCTAGGATTTATGGGCTGCCCAAGATCCATAAGGAAGGAGTCCCTCTGAGACCAATTGTCAATACAATTGGTTCCCCAACCTATGAGCTCGCTAAATACGTTGCAAAAATCCTGAAACCCCTTGTGGGAAACACTGATTCTTTCATCAAGGACTCCCATGACTTTGTGAAGCTCATTAAGAATGAGAAATTAGAGCGTGAAGACCTCCTTGTCAGCTTTGACGTTGTGTCCCTATTTACAAAGATCCCTCTTGAAGAAGCCATTCAGGTTATAAAAGAAGTTACTGATCCAGGAATTGCAAGATTGGCCGAAATCTGCTTGCGATCAACAGTTTTCACCTTCCAAGGAACATACTATGAGCAAACATCTGGAGTGGCAATGGGATCCCCCCTTTCACCGATCGTGGCCAACCTATACATGGAATATTTTGAAAAGAAGGCCTTGGATTCTTACCCCCTGAAGCCAGCATGGTGGAAGCAATTCGTTGACGATACTAATATAAAATGGACTCATGGTAAAGCAGAACTTGACAAGTTCTTTATTCACCTAAATTCCATCTCCTCAGAAATAAAATTCACTATGGAGCTTGAAGAAAACATGAGCATTCCTTTTTTAGACATCCTCATTATAAGAAGAGATGATGGATCCATAGGGCACAAAGTCTTCAGAAAGTCTACCCATACAGAGAACTACCTCCACGCTAACTCCCACCATCATCCCGCCCAGAAACTTGGTGTGCTAAACACTCTTGCGATCAGGGCCCTTCGAATTTCCGACGCTGATCATTTGTATGAAGAAAAGAAGCATTTAGTCTCAACCTTTAAAGGTTTAGGCTACAAGGAAGATGAGATTAAGAGAGCAATTCAGAAAGCTGAGAAGAGGATGTTATCACATGAACCTAAAGCCCGAGATCAACCTGAAGGTGGTAGGGTTTTTCTTCCTTACATTCATGGAGTTACAGATAAGATTGCAAGAGTCCTAAGAAGGAAGAACATAAGCACGCTATTCTCAGCCCCTGGAACAATTAGGCAAAATATCAGATCGGTTAAGGATAATATTGATAAACAGCAGCTTAAAGGGGTCTATAAAATCGATTGCTCATGTGGGAAAAGCTATATTGGTGAAACGGGTCGCTCCTTGAAGACGAGACTTAAGGAACATGGAGCTGATATTAAAAATGAAAGGTCTCGTTCTTCCGCCCTTGCAGAACACTCATCGAAAACCAAGCACCATGTCCTCTTGGAAAGCGCCTCCATTATCGCTAAAGAAGAGCAATACCATAAACGGAAGATCAGAGAAGCTCTTGAAATCATCAAGCACCCTCAGAATCTAAACAGAGACAGTGGTATGGAGATCAGTGGTAGCTGGTTTCCCCTGATTAAAGAAAAATTAACCCATTATCAATACTATAATAATAATAATAATTAATAATCCTTATAATTAATCAATCATAATAACTAATAATAAATAATAATTAAATTAACAATAAAAACAATTAATAATTAATCCTATATTAATTAATT
>APFE031566871.1:0-30890 GCA_000404065.3 Pinus taeda | reverse complement strand
TTGGACGATGAGACCTTAAAAGCCCTCTTATTAAAAGCAATTAGGGATGAATGGATAGATATCTTAAATATGATGGGGAAAGGAGATATTTCTCAACTACCACTCAGTGATATAGCAGAACTTTGTATCCATCTCTCGAGAGGCAAATAAAAAACTCAAAAAAGGCCTAGAGATCCCTCTCTCCTTAGGGCAAATAAATCCGCAATAGGATCGGTGAGTAGGGCTGAAATCGGCAGTATGCTTGATGAATTTAAGACTGATATCCTAGGGAATCTTAGTGAACAACTAGATACCCTTAAGATCCATAATAAACAAAAAGCAGAAACTGAGGCCTTAGCCATCTTTTGTTCAAAGTGTAGAAAAAAACATGCTCTAAGGGAATGTCCCCTAGAAGCACAAGTTGTGGAGACATGTGTAATTTGCTCAGAAACTCATGAGAAAGAGATTATATGGTGAACCTAACGTGAAATCTCTAAAGGAGTAGTTGCAGTGGATGGTGTGAGGCATTCTATGTCTCTTTTACGTTATTGAGCTGTTGTTGTGGTGTAAGTGGCCATGTTGGAATGCAACCTCAGCCAATTGTTGTCTAGGTAAATCCTCTCTACCGACAGAGACGATCCCTCTAGCTCAATGAGTGGGTCTAGAAACCAAAGTGACAATCTACTAGACACTATCCTAAGTTACAATTGAAAAGAGAGATGAAGAATATGGCCTACCTCTTTCTGCGGATATCTCGATCTCCTTTGTTGAAGACCTTGGATCACTTGCATCATGGGCTCGTTCCTACTATTCACAGCATTTATGCACCTGCACAAGAGATCAAGACACAACAAGGCGTGCAAATATAAATAGCATATTCAAAAGTAACCTACTTATCTGATCAATGAATGTTAAGCTAAATGATACATGAGCATACACATTTAGGGAAAATGAACCATAAGTTGTTTATTAATATAAAATAAAGGGAAGCATACAACCAAGCCTTGATGTTGATAGGTTCTCATTGAATGAGTATCCAAGTCCAAGCTAAGCTCTCCAAGCACTCCTCCTCCAAGCCAAATGAGTAGCATATAGGCACAATATTAACATAAGGGAGCAAATAGGCATAGACCAACCATTTGGGAATGGGAGAGGATGAATATATAGGTTGGGAAAGGGATTTTCTCTCCAAAGATAGGAATAGGCCATTATCTCAAGGAGGTAGCTCATAGTGATAAGACCAAGAGGTAAATGTGGGAGAATTTGACCTCATCTATGCCAAACAACCTCTAGTTCGTCACTCTAGAAGCTTCTAGATCAAGAAGCTTCTCATCCTCATTGGGAAAATTTCCTTTTTGGAATCATTGCAAGTATACAAGTGAATAGAGAGATTGCATCGTGGGTCAAGTGCAATGCAACAAGTGATCATCATTGTTTCTAGTCTCATAAGAACAATGATTCTCAAATTAGGGTTTTAAAGCTATTTCGCTCAGGGGAAACTCAAATCATTTTCCAATCAAAGTCTTAGGAAGGATCTGAACTACATATATGAATGAATACATTGCATGATGTTCATGTTTCAGGCACTTCGGGGGTATGTGATGAGGAAGTGCAAGAGGTGCGACAAAATACTGTGTAACAACCCTGTTTAGTTGCATGCATGACCCAATTTGTTGCATGAGGGCATAATCCAAGAAAATAGGGATAACCTTAACTCCTTGTTAACTAATCATTTCATGTGACAACAACTGGCACTCATGCATGGATTATTTTTTCAAGTTAATCATTCTTTCCATAATCATTTCATTTGAGTTGAGCACGCAACTGGAGAATCAAGAAGTTCTTCATTAACTAGTGTAGAAAGTAAGTTTAGATGCTTAATATTTTCACTATTTTTCATGATTTCATTATCAAATATTGATTTGTTTGTTTTCGAACTCTTTTTTTGCAGTTTGTTTGTGGATTGTTTGTTGAATTTTCATCTTTCAAGTGTTTATCCACTATCACATGCAAGAGACTTTTCGTAGTCTTCAAATTGTTCATCTTCCACCATGGATGCGACAACAACTATAAAGCCTTGAAGATAATTCTTCTCCTCATATTAGCATCAAATCTTGTTGATTGAATTTTTTTCTAAGATTTTTACATGCAAAGCACATTTCTTGAGCTTGAAGCTCCTTCACCCTAAAAAAGTGCGCCATGTGTGATCAAGTTTTCGTCTGCAGTGCATGAGCACATAACGAAGGCATGAAGCTTGTCCCTTCGACCCTTCAGAATTCTACATTGTGTCCGCCTTACCTTATAGTGCATGAGCAAATCACAAAGGCACAAATCCTCATCATTCAACCCTCCAGCATGCAACAATGTTCCCTCCTTTTCCTTGAGTGCATAGGCACATTTTGAAGACCCAAAGCTTTGTTTCCTTCATCCTTCATCCCTTCGGAGTGTGATAGTGTGCCTTCTTTGTCTCCTTGGGCACATGGGCATACAAGGAAGACATGAATGGCCTTTATCTTACCCCTTAGATCCTTTAGGGTGTGACAGTGTGTCCTAATTGATTTTATCCTCTTTCTTGAGTGCATGAGCACACTACGAAGCCCCGAATGACCATGCATGTTCCATTCGTGCTTTGAATGTGCGCCCTCCTAGTTTTCATGTGTACCTTTTCTTGCATGCAAGTTATTTTAGGTTTTCGTTCATTACCTTTCATGATCTATCATCCATAATGGCTCTTTGAATGTGATTTACAAGTATTGCTACATAGTTAGTTATTTTAAGTTGATATTGTCGTTATGAGTGTGATTCAACAAAAATATGTTCATACCATGTGTTAGCACTTTGTGAACATCTATTGGAGACATTCCACTATGAAAATAAGTCTACAAAGAAATTTTATAAGTAAGCATTGATGATCCTGTAGAAGTTGTAAAGCCAAGTATTTCTATATACACAGACACTAAATGTTTTATTGACAACACTACAAAGGTCACGTGGAGCAAGACTTATAACACATTAATGTAGGAGAAGTTTGCTAAGGACTTAGAAGATGTGCATGCATACATAAAAATTAAGAAGTCTAGGGTGCAAAGGATCACATGTATATTCTCGATCACGCCATGTAAAAAATCTATTGAAAAGGGATCATCACACACATGGATGACTCTCACCTTGTGTTTCGCAGTGACAGTAGCAGTCAAATCGCCACTTATTTTCGCAAGGATATGCAAACATAATATAAGATAGAGATATAACAAACACGATGGTCATGTAGGAAATGGAAAATCAACTGGACAAGGGATCATCGGGAATTCTTCACAGGAGGAAAAAATCCCCTTGGCCTATATTTGCATTGAGGATCAGATTGTATGAATTAAAGAGTCACAAGGTTATGACACCAAATATACAGGAGATGGATCACCTACACTTCGCCACCAAATATTTTCATCGATATGATCCCAGGCAAATTGTTAGGCAAAATTGTCAAGGGGTCAGTCATAATATGGGGTATTCATCAATTTCCAAAGAAGAATATGAAAGGATAAAGAAATTGTACAATGCCAGAACGAAGACAATTCTAGCTATGAAGACCAGTTCACCCCATGATCCACCAGCTCAGGGCTTGAAGTAGCAAAGAACAGGAGTAGGAGGAAACAACACCTCATGTAATGAAGTTAGCTCCCAGGAAAAGGATCATGTATTCATCAAGTGAGAATAACATAAAATAGAGGGTTGATCCTTTAAACACAAGAGCTACCCAAAAAATTCAGAAATGAGAGAATAAGAAGAAGAGGAGGAGGAGAGAAAGAAGTAGGATGATTTGCTTGAAAATAAATAGATAGAAGAAGAAAAGAGGAGACAGATAGAGGAAGAACAACAGAGGCAGTTTCAAGAGGAGGAAGCAGTGAAAAGGCTAGAAGAAGAGTAGATGAATAAAGAGTTGGAAGAGGAACAATATAAGGAAGAAGATACCATCCATCCCATGGATGATGAGCCTAATACTCTAGATGAACAATCACTCACGGGAGGACATCTTCCATTTGGAGAGATGGGGATTACAACCTCACTAGAAAACCTAGTCATGGTTGTATGCAACGTAAATTTTGATTAGTTGAAGAAGAGGATCATGTAGCAAAGTCATAAATACTTCCCACAAGATCCTCAGAATCCAGTCTCAGTAGCAACAAAAAAGGTGATCACCTCCAACACTAGAAGAAATCCAAGGGCAATCATGGCGACAAATGTTGCATTTTCTACAGTCACACAGGATAGCTTGGAGTACTTATTCAATGTGAATGTTAGGTTAAGAGGAGAACTTGTTGTAGTAAAGAAATAGGTGGAGAATATTGCGGTGTAAAACAAGTGGTTGTCATCATAGAACTTTAATACCGCAATATGGCGGTCAACCATGCAAGAAGAACCAGGACCAATGGAGGATACTATGAAATGACTATATGAAGGGATGATGGTTATACATCAAGTCATGACTCCTCTCATTAGCATTCAAAAGAATACATAGGAAGTGGTGAAACTCCCGAAGGTAGCAAACACAATAGTTGATTAGATGCATGAGTGGGCTTCTAAATATTCGGATGCTCCACAACATTTGGAAAGGAAAGACAAAGTTTATGACAAGATAGAAAGAGTTCAATTGAGGCTCTACCTATAGAATTACTCTCATCTTGGAGCACAATCGGTTAATACTATGGATGAAGACAACCAACTACATAATTGGTTTGAGTCTCTAACATGGAAATATGGGATGCCTGCCATCAAAACTCTTGAAGCTATTATAGGTAAGGAGGTTAGCTTTTGGGAGCTTAGGGATTACATTGAACAAATCAAGCAAGAAACTAAACAAGAAGGTTTGGAGGTCATCAAGGACATTATTCATCAGTATGCCTTTTCACTAGTCAAAGTGCACATGAAGCTTTCATGGTTGTGGAATAATGTACAGTCAAGTTCCAAGAACATACTAATAGAGGCATTGGAGGTGAAGAAGTGCTACAAAGGAGACTTTCCAGATCGGATCGAATACATCTCAAATGAGTTCAGAGCATGGCACGCCTACATCACAAACCATGAAGAAGCAAATAATTTATCCATTTGAATGAGTCTTTGTCATTTTAGAAATATTGTCTTATTAGGTCACCGTGTCATTTGTAAATTGTGTTATGTAATAAATGTCATGTAATGAAGTCCAAGGGACACATGTGGAATATTAAAAGCCAGACATGAATGAAATAAGTCATATTAGAATATGAGTAGTCATAGAATTCAAAGAGTCATGGGGAAGCTCAAAGCTCATTGTATCTTTTATAAATGGCTCCTCATAACTCAAGCAAAAAGGGGCTTTATGGAGCTGTGGATTTTGGAAGGGCTTAAGTTCTAGAGGTTTTTCCGTGGCTTCTTTGTAAGGCATAAGAGATAGAGCATTCTTTGGAGAAGCAATTTGTGGATTTTCCTTCCATTATTGGATATAGTGATTCTTATTTGTAACACTCTCCTTGGGATCATACACCTTTAATCAAAAGTTCAATGAGACTACATTCTTTCATACATGTATCATATATATAGTTGGACTATTATAGTTATATGTATGGTATATGTTGATTTATTCACATACTAAGTTGATGAACTATTTTGTTTCTTAGTAATGGCTATTATTTTATGAATGTTGTTATTCTTTAACAATTTTTGTTTACTATGTGGACTAATCTACAGGTACTCAACAATTCTTTCTCTTTATCCTCATGTCCCCCTTTAGGATATTATTTTTCTAACTAGTGGCTCATTTCCCTCACCATTTGTGGAAGTTTCCCTTGTATAGCCTACATTGGATGTGTCACAAAGCTCGCATTATTTCTCCCCCAAGGTAGTGTTTTTTATCTTGTGTTGATTGATACCCAAGTCATATCTTTAATCACTCCAACGATGGATGGACTGTATGACTAAATGAGACTACTACACCAAATGGTGTGAGGTCTAATTGGGACTTCACATCGGGGATATCCCCTTACAATGTTGGCGGCATCCAACATCGTCAACACATGGTCAACCATAATTATCAAAGTCAACCAAGTTAATTATGATCAATCATGGTTAACCATATTCAACATAAATGTAACATTAACATTAAGGTTAATGTAATATGCACCATGGTAAACATTAAAGTGACAATGTAATAATGGTCAACATTGATATGACATTGTTAGATTAATAGTTTACCACAGTCAACCTCAATGAACCTTGCCAACCATGGTCAACCATTGTCAACCCTCATCAACCATTTTTAACCATATTCAACCAATGTCAATCATGGTTAACCATGGTAAAAAAAATCCATGCCATGCATGTTGGCCATCAACTAGCACAACCACGTTAGTAAATTTGGCTGATATACGTCAATGACATTTTCCACCTTTTATACACCAATTGGCATATGAAAATGACATTGATCTGTGTATATATAACCACATTTACTAATGTTCTTGTGCTAGTATGTACAAATCATATTATGCATGGAAGATCTTCTCATGATATATACTATCTATGTAGTCCAACTAATCCTCCTCCATTATGAGTTGACACTTCAAAAACACTGACGTCAAAAACAAAGTAGTTAGAAATGGGTTGAAAAGGCAACACAATTAGAACCAAGATGTGTGGAACCAAACTCTAATTGAAGGAGGCCCTCTTTGCTCATATTTTGGGACTTCACCTTAGGACAAGAGTGAGATACGAAGCGCAAGCATGAACTTGTCCAAACTCTCGTCTATGCCCCACCCCGTAGATCCCATTCCTTTCAAGAAAAGGACTTGCATTTAAGAGAAATTACAAAAAAATTAATTGAGGATGAAAATTATTAAATAAATATTTAAATCATAAATAAAAACATTAATATTAATTTTAATTTATATTAAGTACATAAAAGACGTGTCTATTTTGGAATGTGGCTTCAGGACTTTTAAATTAATTAGCAGTAATTTTTAAGTAGATGGTAGGGATTTAACCTCCAATGAATATATTAGAATATTATTACTAGTATAAAAAAATCGAGGGTTGAGATTTGTTTCCAAAGTACTTATGCTATTTCTACTCTTTTGATTTAATTAAAAAATATCATATGATCTTGTCTCATATGAGTATGAATTATGATTTTTTTGGACATGTAGTATTAGTAAACCATGATAATTCTCATAGTATCATAACAAAGCTTATTTACAAGAGGTGAATCTCTGTGATAAAATGGAGAGAATCTCCATGGTTATATATATATATAGATCTACATCTACATCTACATCTACATATAATCCTTTTATAATTAATAATAAGAAGTTAATTTTTATGTTTTTTTCTTTAATTTCAAAAATGTGAAATATATGATAAAATAAGTATGATGCCTACCAATATTTATCAACTATCTAATTTCTACTATTACACGAATGAAAAATAAATAAATTATAAACACATTCTATAAGATTTGATTTTCAGTCAATAAGCTATAACAAAACACAAAAATGAATCCATCATTTAAAAAAGTTTAAACCCCACAAGTAGTAAAACAATTATAATAAACAGATGTATGGGAATGCAAATATTGTCGTCTCAAATGAATTATGTCATCAACCCCTCAACATCACATGAATGATCATGGCATTGTCATGTTTGAATCTTATATTTACATATTTTTATGGTTAAACATAATTAAAAAGTAAGAGATGAATTAATGATTACTTTCACTTGGAGTTAATGCTTACATTCTATATCTGAGAAGTTGGTTTGTGAGTTGTTGGTTATGATTGATAAATTCTCTCAACCTCTCCTCCTAAACTAGGAACCATTTAGATATAAGAAACTCTATATTAGAGTAATTTCTCGATGGAAAATTGTTTATGTGTGTGTGTCCGCACACATATATACCTTATGGAATAATATAATGTGAGTTTTCTATCATTCTTTCTTGGTATCAGAGCCTAAGTCTCATACAAGATTTGTGACAGTGATGGGTAAGGTAGGTTGTGTGTTTACAATTGATTGTAAAGGCTGATTGTGGAACTGCTTCATAAGGTATAAGAAGTTATATTCTCTCATTTCTCAGTGTGCGTGGAGGTCACTATTAAAGGTGCTCGAATGTTGGAATTCATTTCTATGATGAGTCAATGAAATTTTGTGTCTTCCCGTGGAGAAGAATTTACGTGTGGTTGACTCAAGTGTTGTCAAGAGATATTGAAACACAGAGGGGTGTACAGCTTGCAAGGACAAATTGAACAGACCCACAATTTGATAGAACACTAAGTAGAGGTAGTGATCGATAAAATGGTTATCATTGAGCCATATGCACAAGGATTGAGAAGGTGTTATTAGAAGAGGGAAGAACTTCATACACAGGAAGTAAGACAAAATAGATGAGTCAACTGATTGTTCACGAGGTCACTATTCAAAAATAATTTTTTTTTCTCCTTCACTGCTCATTTCAACGCATTCCTATGTGACACTTTTGTTTTACTTTGGGGTCTATCTGTTGGAAGTAATACTGAGAGGGGGGGTGAATCAGTATTATCAAGTCAGTAAAACTTTTTCATTTTTCATACTCATATTCATATACGCGACTTCGGTTAAGGATATACGCGTATATACGCGACTGTGTTAAATGAAACCAGCGTACATGCAGTAATATTATGATTCAGTTAACTTATCTTCAGTAAATGCATCAGAACATTATTAACCATATTAACAGTAATCAGGTGCAATAAATAGAACAGATCATCACACATAAAGAGCACACATGAACACCATGATATAAGGTGGAAACCCAATGTGGGTGAAAACCACCTGCTGCAATTTTTTTCTATCTTCCTTTAATAAGAAACTTCTTTTACAATGTACTGGTGCAGTCATTTACCAGTACGCAGGCTTCTACCTGCAGAAGGCTACAACCTTCTTAGCTCTTGTACTAGCCGTTCCATTTACTAGTACGTAGGCGCTGACCCTACAATCTTCAGGGACCACGTTTCATCAATTTTCATACTGGATCCATAGAACAATCACCATTGCAATACAGTCAATCTCTGAACCACCCAATACTGAAACCCTATCACGGATCACAACCAGAGCCCACAACTCTGCAACAACCACAGGAATCAACAGCAACCTGAAACCCAAATCTCATGATGTATACGCTACTTTGACGAACCCAAACTGCGTGTATACGCTCTTTTACCAAGGACAACCTGCGTACAGATCTGCAAATTCATCCTTATGACTTTGCAGCTACTTCAGACATCAGAACATACCCAAATCATAACATTCATAAACATGCATCAGTAGATCTGGTCTATCCATACTCAACCCATATAAAGATAATCATTCCAAGCCTTGAGATCCCAATCCATCATTCATCATCCTTCACATGAGTGCCTCCTTGGTTCAGATCAAGCAAGACATCACCAACCCATAACCAGCATCTGGATCTCATACTTTATCAGATCTTCATCACTTGCTCACTCTTGCACATCCTCTTGGCCTAATGCTCTTCTCCTTATATAGCCTTAGGCCTTGCTCAATACCATGGTCCAAAACCATAACAAACCAATACCATCAACTTTGAAACTAGGGATCAACACGTTCGTCGAGACGCCATGGTCCAAAACCATAGGCACAACTTCCAAGGAATAACCGCCACGGACCAAAGATAAGTTTTCCACATATATGCGCTTTTACTGAAGCAAACCTGCGTGTATACGCGGATTCTCTTTGATAAACCTGCGTATATCTCTTTTTCTACTTTCTGAGTGCCTGATCTGAGATCTATTACCAGAGAGGGTTGCCATCACCTGTACCAACCTCTGAGCACCTGTACCAACCTCTGAGTGAGTTTCCATCAAGGACAACACTTGAAACATAATGCCAACACCGTTGACCTTTTCTAGCACGTCAACAACCTATTGGAAACAATTTTATTTGAAAGTAATGGCATCGATGATGAATTACCCCTCTACACAGAGTAACTTTAGTTACAATTTTGGGATATGGATGAGTGCATGAAGCATATGGAGGTTGTTATTCTATGTGACAAGGAACCTAATCCTCTAGGAAATCCTGAACAAAAAGATCCCATTAATATCCCATAATGTTATTTTTATATATACATGTTATTAGTAGTGTCACTTTACCACATTTTGGTCCTTGTTTTATGTCTTTAAATGTTACGGTTACTATGAAATTGGCTAAAAATCCATCTTCTTATAGCCATGTTATCTCCCCCATGGGAATTGTTCAATTCATTATAAAACATTAGATCAAATCCTCCAAGTTTTTCCTTTAATCCAGTTTTTAGTATGGAAAGCAAAGATAAGTTGTGACCGGAGATATATGTATATGTGACGTATATGTTTTCATGACTAATAGAAGACTTTGAGCATACAAAATAAAAGACAATTATCATAATATTATTATTCAATTATCAACGCTAAACAAAGGATATTAATTTAGTAATTATTAATTAAAAAATGTGCTTCATTCTAATTTTACAAGTTCAAATTCAAAGGGGTAAAGTATGTATGCCTTTAAACAATTTAGTGGTCAAGTTAGATTATTATTATTATTATTATAAATCTATCATTATTTTAAATGATATGGTTTATATATAATACAAATATAAGAATTACCAAAATCTTGTTATTCTATAAGAATTAGTTAATTATAGTTATGTTTATTAAATTTTTATTGATGTTTTAATTTTATTAAGAAATAGAATTTGCGTATCTTTACAAAAATGTTATTGTTTTATGATGATGATGATAATGACTAAAATCCACCAAGATCTTCATGGTGTATGGGAATACTCAAAATTATTTATTATTTTAATTTTACGCTTGTAAGTCATTAAGATAAGCATTCCAAGGTCACCATAGTTTTGTTGACTTAAAAGGTGAAGAAGGTTGGTAATGTGACAATTTTTTGAAATTCAGCTATAATGTGAGTATAAGTTGTACAATCTAAGAGATATTTCTTTTTAACTTCAAACCCTTTAGTGTTTCAAATGAGAAAAACTTTTTTATCCCATAGTGTTTTGAGAATTGGTAAAATTTCAATATCAAGCTCATGAGAATTTTTTTCTTATCTTAGTGATGTTTATTTTATTTGTTGCACTAGTCAATGCGTAGAGGTATTTTCTATTTTCGATATTTTCATTAACAACCTCCTTAGAATAATTAGTTTCATTTTTTCCTCTAACTCTTTATCACGCCATAATTTGTCCTTAATTTCTTATGAAATAATTCTTTTAGTAGTATCCTTACTCTAAGAAAATGATCTCTTTCTTCATCCCCCAATGATATAGAAAAGACTAGTCAGCCTTATGCCATTCATGTTACGTAAGAAATTTTAGGATGACTCCCATCTTCCATGTTTCTTAACTTGTTATTATATGTAGAATACCTAGTTATAGCTATGATTTTAATGGGAGAAATGTTTACTTCGATGAAGAGGACAAGATGAGGTGTATTTCTTTTAATATTGAAATTGTAGTTTATTAATTGGTTTTGGATATGATCTATCCTCCACCATGGATCTTTTTATATATTGAGACCCCAAACCTTACATCCATATAAAATAACAACAATGAGAAGAGTCTCAAATAGGAGTTTTCATTATCCCATATCCAAAGATTTTTTAACTTACAATTATTTTCAAGCCCATAATAAGTGTTTTTTTTCCCATAGGAAATAACTTGAGCTGATCAACCCCGAAGGGGATCAAGCCCCGCGGCCATACTAGCTAAGCCTAACCCCAAGGGCATCTATGAGAATTGACCCTGTGACCTCCCGATTGGTGAGGTACTTTAACAACGAGGATTCGACTGATTGAGCTAACCCTTGGGGCTTAGCCCATAATAAGTTATACACCCTCGATTTATCGTTTTCTCAATATAGTTGAGCTTGTGATAGATATCGATTGCTAGATATTTGTAAGAAAGAAATTCCAAGTTGTTGTCATATATGAAAGTATTATATGTCTTTTTGTTGGTATTAATAGCCATACCTATCTTGGAATAGAAGTCTTACAAGAATCTTAATTTCTTGCGAAGGTCATAATGACTCCCCGCAAAAAGAACAATATCACTAGTTGCATAAAGGAGAAGAGTTATGGGTATATCAATGAGTGTGGGGCAAAAAAAACTTGCATCTTCTGAACAATCTTCTAGCTTATCAATGAATATTTAAAAAATGGCAGTGGACAAGGGACACCCTTGGTTGAATCTATTGCATTTAATTCCTTTTGACCAATCTTCATTGATCCTAATCTTGGCAATCACATTCTCATGAAACCTTGTCACAATAACCCACGACTCAAGAGGGACCATTATCTCTTCTGGCCTCTTCCATAATTTTGTTATCAAGGGATCTTAAAATCTTTTTTAAATCCAATTAAACAACATATGAGATTGATTTTATTATTGGAATATTCCTTTGCAATAATGTTATTAGTAATAAAGTGATTTATACGTGAACAATATCCCGTAAATATAACTTGGATTTTAACTAACTTTTTAGTGATTGTTTTTAATGTAAACATTAAAAATATATTATTATTATATATTATATATTAGTTTTAATTATAAAAATATATATATATATATTAAATTTATATACCAAAATAATTAATTTTATTGATTGATATTATAGTTTTTTTAAATAATAAATAATTTTATACATATTATAAATTTGTATTTATATTCTTTAATATAAATATAAAAAGTAAATAATTATTATTATTGTGATTAAATAAATTAGAAACTACACTAGTCTATTCTAACCTCTAGCATTAAAAAGTTAGGAAATGGGATGTACATCAAATTTTGAACTAATCACTATTATAAATAAAAAGTTAGGAAATGGGATATTCATCAAATTTTGAACTAATCACTATTATAAACAAGGCAAGTTGCAAGGTTGGAAGTCCCTACATTGAGTGGAGATTGATTTAGGCTTTAGCGGAAGAGAAAACCGGAGAATCCGTTGCAGCCATCGATGGTCGAAGATCTATGGTCATCGGAGATAACAAGCTCAGGTGTTAACCAAGGAGAAAGGTGGATTTAAAATTATAAGTAGGTTAGTTGGTGGACAAAAAGTGGTAAGTGGTATTAGAGGGTAGTCACTCGATTCCACTTATCGGTTGACACGTAGCACGAGGGTGGAGAGAGAAAACTGCTTATCAAGCGGGTATTCTCCGTGCTTGTGACTCAAATGATATCACTGTGGACCGTCGGATCCACTAAGCGCAGATGAACGACGAAGGACTATCAAACAAGTCTGATTGATCGGGAAAAGGAATCACGCAAAACCCTCTCTCAAGCCAACCCACAAAGAAGATCTGGACTTCTCACAGCAGAACTACTCATAGTAGACTCAGTAGCTTACCTTGATCTTGGCCCAGTAGTTGCTTAGCTTGACGACTAAGAGATAACAAGCTCAAGTGTTAACCAACAAGAAAGGCGGATTTAAAATTATAAGCGGGTTATCGGGTGGACAAAAAGTGGTAAGTGGTATTAGAGGGTAGTCACCTGATTCCACTTATCAGTTGACACGTAGCATGATGGTGCAGAGAGGAAACCACTTATCGAGCGGGTATTCTCCGTGCTTGTGACTCACTTGATATCGTTGTGGACCGTCGGATCCACTAAGCGCAGATGAACGACAGAGGATTGTCGAACAACTCTGATTGATCGGGAAAAGGCATTACCCAGAACCCTCTCTCGAGCCAACCCACAGAGAAGATCCGGACTTCTCATTGGCAAGGAGGCAGCCATACTGACTCCATGGTCTTCGTGGCTTCTTGGCAAGGAGGCATCCATACCGACTCCATGACCCACTGGAACTAGAACAACAATGATAATCCATAGCCCGCAATAACAATCCATAACCCACTGGAACAATAATGACAACGTCCTCTTTGATTATTCCATGGAGCACAGGATATCCTTAGACAGATCAAGTATTTTCCTCTTGACCTTGAAAACTTCCATTTTCTTCCCTTGTCCATTTTCTTCTCCTTCCAATGGGCTTTCCGTTTTGGCATCAAAAAGTTTAATACTATATCATTCGCTACCCCTCGAATCATGGACTCAAGCACCCTTGGTGACAGAGTGCCTTTTACAGCATACACAAAAGAGAGAAAATTCCCTACACGGCAAAAGTGTTGTTCCCTTTAGGGAATAGTAGATGTTCCCTGGAGGGAACAACAAAAAAAACACGTGAAAAAAGTGTTGTTCCATGTAGGGAACATAAAAAACACTCGAAAAATTGTTGTTCCCTACACTAGGCAAAAGCATTGTTCCCTTTGGGGAACAACAGTTGTTCCTTGGAGGGAACAACAAAAAAAACACTCAAAAAAAGTGTTGGTCCCTTTAGGGAACAGCAGCTGTTCCCTGTAGGGAACAACAAGAACACTCGGAAAAATGTTGTTCCCTTTAGGGAGCAACAATGAAAATATACAGAAAAGTGTTGTTCCCTTTAGGGAACAACAAATCAACACACAAAACAGTGTTGTTCCCTTCCCTTGAGACCCCTGGAGGGGTGGAGGATAATAAAATGAACAACCCCTGAAAGGTCTAAAGAGGGGCTCTCACCATTATTTTTGGCAAAAGTGTTGTTCCCTAGAGGGAATAGTGAAAAAACCACTCGAAAAAAGTGTTGTTCCCTTTAGGGAACAACAACTGTTCCCTATAGGGAACAGCAAAAACACTCAGTAAAGGGAACCATAGTTGTTCCCTGCAGGGAACAACAACTGTTCCCTATAGGGAACAGCAAAAACACTCAGTAAAGGGAACAATAGTTGTTCCCTGTAGGGAACAATAGTTGTTCCCTGTAGGGAACAACAACGAAAATATACAGAAAAGTGTTGTTCCCTTTAAGGAACAACAACTATTCCCTGTAGGGAATAGCAAATCAACACACAAAAGAGTGTTGTTCCCTTCCCTTCAGGGAACAAAAACACTCGAAAAATGTTGTTCCCTGGAGGGAACAACAAAAAAACACTTAGAAAAAGTGTTGTTCCTTTTAGGGAACAACAGTTGTTTCTTGGAGGGAACAACAGCTATTCCTTAGAGGGAACAGCAAAAAAACACTCGGCAAAAGCATTGTTCCCTTTAGGGAACAACAAAAAAACACTCAAAAAAAGTGTTGTTCCCTTTAGGGGAAAACAACTGTACTCTATAGGGAACAACAAAAACACTTAGAAAAATGTTGTTCCCTTTAGGGAATAGCAGCTGTTGCTTGTAGGGAACAACAAAAAAACTCGGAAAAATGTTGTTCCCTAGAGGGAACAGCGAAAAAAACACTCAGAAAAAGTGTTGTTCCTTTTAGGGTACTGTAGCTGTTTCTTGGAGGGAACAACAAGGAAACACTCGGCAAAAGTGTTGTTCCCTTTAGGGAACAGAAGCTGTTCCCTATAGGGAACAACAAAAACACTCGGAAAAATTATGTTCCCTTTAGGAAACAGCAGTTGTTCCCTGTAGGGAACAACAAAAACACTCGGAAAAATGTTGTTCCCTAGAGGGAACAACAAAAAAAACACTCAGAAAAAGTCTTGTTCCTTTTAGGGAACAACTGCTGTTTCCTAGAGGAAATAGAAAAAAAACACTCGACAAAAGTATTGTTCCCTTTAGGGAACAACAGTTGTTCCCCAGAGGGAACAACAAAAAAATCACTCAAAAAATGTGTTGTTCCCTAACAAAAACACTTGGAAAAATGCTATTTCCTTTAGGGAACAGCAATTGTTCCCTACACTCGACAAAAGTGATGTTCCCTTTAGGGAACAACAGCTGTTCCCTGGAGGGAACAACAGAAAAAACCCTCAACTGCCAGAAGCTATCACAAGAGAATTGCTTTCATGCAGTCTAGAACGACTTCATGCCATTGTGAATGATAGTGTAGGCCATGTACATACATCAACTGCAGGCAAACCGTACACCCACTTCTCAAATCACCAGGTTGCCGCCAAGAAGCAGTAGCACTAGTGGTCTCACACTAGAAAAAAACATCAACAACAACAAGAAACCATCTCCACATGATATGCCATACCCATTAAGCAAAAGCAAAAGCAAAAAGCATGAGGGCCGAGATTCTTCTCTGGGCCTTCTACTGAAACAGAATTCAGTCATTAGCCAAGCATCCAATTTGAAGTCTGACATGGATGAAACAAATTCTAGACTTAGAAACCTTGAAGAAGAGATGTCATGCATGAGGAAAAAAATCAACGGTAGCATCAGAGAAAAAGAAAATAATAGTGGCAGTGTGACTGCAGAAGATGAGCTCTCTGATAAATTAAGGGAGAACTCAGATTTTAAAAGATTACATTTGGTTACCAAAGGCTGTGGAGGTGGTGGCATAGCTCAGAGGCTCATCAAATCACTACAAAAACGAAGCCTCAGCGGCTCCAGAAGATCTTCTAACCTCAAACGCACTTAGAATCAAAACGCTTCAGGAAAATCAAAATGGGCTTCAGATTGGCAAATAAGGGATGAAGACCAAAGTTCTCCATTGGAGTTAGATTCAACCTCTCTAGATCAACCAATCAAATGCAGTAGACAAAGTCATTCAATACCACCTGTTTCTTTTAGCTCAAGCCATAGTGAGATCAATGTTGCTAGAGATAAATTCATGACTAGGAGAAGAAGCCATGAAAGAAGCCGCAGTAGTTCCTAGAATTGCATTGTTTCTTTTTGAAGTTTACTATCATAGGAAAATCTTATTTTGAAATAATAAACAATTTCACTTGAAAAAATTTTCTACATATTTCACATCAAAATTTGTTATCCATATACAATGAAGTACTATATTAACTAGATCTAGATTTAGAAAAATTGTTATTTAGATACAATGAAGTACTTTATTAACCATATCTAGATTTAAATTGGTACACTTACATTCTATAATAGATTTTCTCAAACTTATTTAAGTTTAATGAGGACAAATACTATTTCCAAAACCTTGGGTTTATCAAAATCTGCAACCCAAAAACAGCCAACATGGTTATCAAAAATCAGCAACCCAAAAACAATCAATAAGGTTATTAAAATTTGCAATCCAAAAACAACCAACAATAAATTATTAATAATTTATTTTTATTCAAGACCAAATATTTATGTTTGTATTATCACATCTCTTCCATATTGAATTAGACATCCATACTGGATTGGACAACTACTCTAAACACAACCAGATAAAAATATTGTTAAAATTGTGATTCAAAAGTAAATCATTCTACCTGTGTTATTTTGTTACTTCAAAATTCAGAAGCAAGTAATCATAACATTTTCTTTGCTTGTGGATGAAAGAAAAACTTATCAGATAAATTTGGGTATTTTAACACTACAAAGTTCCAAAAGAGAACCATATATGATAACTCCAAAACAAAGTTCAAAACAGGCATTTATGACGATTGTGCGTAATTCTTAGTGTTCCTCCTGGCTGAGCATGAAATGGCATAAAGTTTCTAAATTTTGACTTTTACGGCTTAGGTTTGGTTGCGGAATTTTGACTATGTCAGCGTGATCTAGCATCAACAAATTAATGATTGCAGAACTGATAAAAAGAGCTAAGAATTTCAAAATTGATTTTGAATGTTTACAACAGTTGTGTAATATTTTCTGGCAGACCAAGTTGATGACAAAAACTAGATAAACCAATAAAAAGTTGATCCCGCAATGCTCATAAATAACTTCAAAATGTGCAGAGAATAGAAGTTACAAATAACATCTTCATATAAATCACTGAATGAGGCAAAAAAAAAAAAACTTGAATATATCAAGTTACAGACAAAATGAATAATGAGATCAGCATTGCCTAACTGTCAAAACTTCACATCAAGTCGCCATTTACATTGATGGAGCTACATCCAGCTCGCATTGGTTAGCTTAGAAACCCAATTTGGACATTTCATCATCAAAATTGCAGCTTGTATTGGTTAACTTAGAAACCCAATTTGGACATTTCATCATCAAAATTACAGCTTGCATTGGTTAACTTAGAAACCTAATTTGGACATTTCATCATCAAAATTCCGTTCTTCTGGCAAAGAAATATAGGTTTCACTGGTATCAACGTGTCTAATTGATTCTGGAAATTGAAGCGATGCAAGGAAAGAATCCATGCCTGGTTCCTCAATTGAATTGGATTTTAAGGTTGCCTGGCTTGTTTGGGGCTGCAAAACATTCTTCTCAATCAATGAGCTATCATTCTGAAGAATGCCTTCAGCAATATCCATTGTTGCTTGCCCTGCCACATTTCCCACAATAGTAGTGTTGATGCCCTCAGAAATACCAATTATATTAGCCGAATTGGCCACATCAGTAGTGTTGAGAGCAGATGATGTATTAACATCATCAACCCCTTGAGGTGAACACCAATCATCAAAATAATTGCAATTATAACCTGAATTCAAATTCCAAAATTCCAATATGATTTTGATCAGACTGAACGTTAGACAGAAATTCTGATATGATGTTCTCAGAATTGATGCCCGATTCAAATTCTGACATGAAGTTCTCAGAATTGATGCCTTGTACCTGATCATGAAATGGTACAAGTGGTGCTTCAACTGCGCTGATATGCATATCGCCTGGTATAGGTGACTCACCAGATCTACTTTGTAAGGGTGGTGTCATGAAGTTCTCATAATTTATATATGAAAAACAAGCTTCACATTTGGCAGCCATTGGAATGCATCTAATTTTAAGACATTAAAAGGGGCAATTGTTTTCATAGGCTATAATTTCTATATACATGTTATAAAATTTGGCATGCATACATGCACAGTGTAATGCGAATGGATTTGCATAACAATACTAGCTTTCTTCATGATGTGAGATATCTGATACTGTATAAACATATACTTTTGGACTTTATGTGAATGAGAACAAAACAGTTGCACAAATCATAGTTCAAGAATGATTGAACTGCACTTTATTGAGAAATATGCACCTACGGGGCTAGATTTGTTAAAAATTTATACTATCTTAAATGTTAAGAAAATACTAAAGAGGCCTTGGCAAATTAAATTTTATAAAATTGGAAATATTAAATCTTCTTTCCATTTACTTAAAATAGATTCGAAAATCCAGAGCATAACACCTGTGCACATAATTTATTGGCTGCATGTTTTTCTAGAGCATAGCGCCTGTGCACATAAATCATTGGCTGTGTGCATGGATAGTTTAACATGTCAAATTTGCTTTAACTTCTTGATTGCTATGTCTAGGTATCGGCTTCAGCAAGACCAAAGATTTGTCTGTAGCATTGCCATTATTGCCTATGCTGTAAGAAAGACCTGAAGGCCCTTTCAGTCACCCACCATCTCCTTAGAATTTCATGGAATATGCAGGCCGAGGGCACAACTCTGCCTTCAGGTTTCTCGTAGGTCTAAGCTGAACACAAAGGAGCCAGTGAGAAGAAGATAAGCTGCTGCCAGGACCTGGTGGAGGTTGCTCCATCCTACTGAGTACCAGTGGTATACCAAACACTCCAACAACAGTAGCTCTAGAGCCATGTTTTCAAGTGCATGTTTTCAGGTGCAGAATCAGTAGTTCCACCAACAGTAGTTCAAGATGCAGTAAAGGTAGGCCATCAATTAATTGTTCTTCCCTTCCGTGTATTAGGTCAAGTGGGTGAGGCCCTGATGGCTCCTAGCTTTTGTAAAAAAACAAAAAATTTCAAAGTGATTGGCCGCAGAGGTTACAGATACGGGGACAAAAGCAAAGGTAGATGAGGTTATAGATATAGGGGCACAAGAGTAGGTGTAGTTCTTTAGCTAATTTATATGGTATTTGAGTGCTGTTTGAAGAGGTATAACAGCATATGAGGCACTTTTTTGAAGACCAAGCACTATAGAGATGGGTCATGTCTGTGATAGGAGTTATAACCAGCAGTCTGGGCACATTTTCTAGGGTTGTTATGTGCCTTAGTTACAACATAAAAGGGATAGACACTATAGGTGTGTGCTTGCAGCTTTCTTCAGACTTCTGAATAAACCAAAGCTAAATAGACAGAATGCCTCCTGCAACAAAAGGAAAATAGATAGAAGTAGCTTGCCTCGCCGCTTGCAGCAAAAGGAAAATAGAAAGAAGATGGAAAGCTGGAAATGTTGCATGAAGACAGGTATTACTCTTCATGAATCATTAATGTTAACCTCTGTCTTGCTCTTTTCTATCTGTTATGTCTGCTCTTATTCTGTTTGCTCTGTCTGCTCTTATTTATATTTATAGCTGAGATGGGGAGATACGCCTCTGCTTATAACCTTATCATTTATATGTAAAACAGATAAGCATACTTTGATTGTGATAACTCAATGCCTCCAACAAGAAAAGAATGACTCCAGCAACAAAAAGCTGCCTGCAATAGAAAATCAACTTCCAGGCAAGGTAGAAGCTACCATCCATCAACTTCTAGGCATGTGGGAATCCATGAACTTCAAGGCATGTGGGAAGTGGTCATGTTATTGAATTTTCGAACTCCCCCTTCATGCATCATCGCCGGTATGATCCCCTCGCAGCTGGCAGCTGTTGCACCTGGCACCTCAACATGCACCACATGGAAACTTCAATGCACCATCTGGAAACTAAGGGAACTATCTGGAAACTAAGGAACTTGTTTTAGCTTACCATTATAGAATTTAATATCTGTTAAAGTGTGAAACCACTATGAAACATAGTGAAACATATTTGCGAAATAAGTACACATAATATATGATTTTGGCCTCTCCGCCTCAGGACAAGAAAACGTTTCAAGAAAACACTATCTGTTAAAGTGTGAAACCACTATGAAACATAGTGAAACATATTTGCGAAATAAGTACACATAATATATGATTTTGGCCTCTCCGCCTCAGGAAAAGAAAACGTTTTAAAGATCCACTCACTCTCAACTATTATATGCTTTCTATGGAATATACAATTATTATTATTATATTTAAATTTTAATTATAAAAATATTAATAATTTTTTAAGATTAATAATATAAAAATTACTATTTTTATTTAATATAATAATAATACTATTTATTTTAATATTTTTTAATTATATTATATTTAATAAAAAAAAAATATATCTTGAAGTATTGGAATGCATGTAATAATAAATTTATCATAATATCATTATTTAATTATTAATATTAAACATACGACATCAATTTAAAAATTCTTGAGAAAGAATTTATAGATTTATTGGTATTCTTAATAATATTAATAGCATAATAATAAATATTATTACTAAAACATAATATAATTCGACAATCATTAACCGGAAAACAAAAATAACGAGCAATTAATTTTTCTCCAAATATATCTAAACTAATAATATAAAATACTTAAGTAATACTTATTAAAGAAAATTAAATCTTAATTACATTTGGTTATTTATTATTGTTTTATTAAAATAAATTTATAATTAAATAAATATTTGTAGGATGTTGAGATGTTTTTAGAATATAGTATTTTAGGAAGAAAATTAATATCAAATTATTAATTGTGAAAATCTACATGTTAATTATGGTCAATTAGGATTACTTTGGATGGTTGGATTGAATATTTTTTTTTTATCTTTTCCATTTATGATTAAATTTCCGTTAAAAACATCATGAGCTATATTGCCTTGATAAATATTTTTGTAATGGCTTTTTTCTCTTAAATATTATTATATTGACTTCAAACATTTTAAATTCTTAAATAAGTATGCCAAAATAATTAAATAAATATCTATATAATTAATGTTATTTTAAAATAATAACACTCAAAAAAAACATTTGAATTATCATGTTAACATCACTAGAACTTTATCCCCGGATGCGGGTGCCACCCGATCTCGGGAGGACGAGCCACATGGCTCCCATGTGAAGCACCATGCGACGAACCATGCAGATTAATGCCCCTGGCTCATCTGCCGTCAAAACGTTAATCAGGCGGGGTGGTAGTTCATGGCATTCATTGCCGGCATGGTTGACAGGATGGCAAAGCTCGAAGGGCGTTCCAAACACTGGAGTGGTATTATATACCTGGCTGGGGACTGCATTAAGCCATTGTTCCACGAATTTAACTGTCAGACTGGAGTTTGGAGGCCGAGAGCTCCGCTGTGGGGGAAAGCCTGGCGCTAGTCGAGGCGCTTTCCATCCCAGGCTGCCCTCAGGCTTGGCTCTCAGCACCTCGTTAGTGCCACAGTGCGCAGAGGATCAATCATAGAAGTTCGGAAGGCGAATTTTGAGGGAGGAAGGGTGCAGTCTGAGGCTCACCAAAACCATTTGCAGGGGGCGGACAAACCGGCCATGGCCAGGCTTCGCAACAGGCAGCCATGTTGGAGGGGGTCAGGTCGGGGCACAAGTAGGGGTCGTGGACGAGGAGGTGCTGATAGGGAGCACCACCATTGTTGCTGTCGCCTCTGTCATCGTCGAGCCGGGGTCACGCCTCTTCTGGCTGAGCAATATGTGGAAGTCAGCGGGGCGAACGCGGAGGGGCCAGCCCTCCCGGCATTTGGTTCAGTGGTCTTTACCCTGGGGAAGGCGGGAGATACTCATGGGGTTAGGGCACACGTCTCGGTGCTCTTCACGCAAATACCTGAAGCAGAGGGCGAGGGAACACCTCCAGCAGGGGAAGCTTCTCCCCCGGACAACCCAGGTCAAGAACAATCCTTTCCACCTCCATCAAACGAGGCCACGACCTCAGGGAAGGCGGCCATGGTCGACCCCTCCACCTCCCAGGCAGCGAGGGTTCCAGATGCTACCAAAGTGGGCAACCATGTGGGAGGGGATTCCTGAAGGGCAAGGATGGTGTACAATTGAGGAAGAGAAGCCCCCCGAGGAAGTATAACCCCCCCGTGCACGCTCCAGATACGGCGACCCTCTCCCAATTCAGGTCCAGTCATCTGTTTAATGTTGTTTTTCATAGCTTGGGTAACATCCCGCTCTGGTTTCATGTAATTTCTGATAAATGTCTGGTCTGTAGCGTCTGTAGCGTCTGTTAATGTCTGTGTGTCGGTTATCAGCTATCTCAATCCAGTCATTTTGTCAGCCCCTGCGTGGGCGAGCTCCGTGTTGGGCCTCAGTCCAGTGATTTTGTCATTTTGGGACCAGTCTAGTGGCTCTAAAGGCCGCCCAGAGGATTTCTTGATGAATGCCTCCCCTGCGTGGGAGATTTTGAATCGGTCTGTTTTATCCGTGGTATCTCAGAGAGCCATGGAACTTATGATTAGTCCAGCTACTCTGCATGTAATTTCATACCTGTACATATAATAAAATTTTAGACTTTTTACGAGGAAAAAAAAAAAAAAACATCACTAGAACTTTAACAACTTTTTATATAATCATTTTTAAATTATCTTATATATAATTGTTAATATTAAGTGAAAATTGAATGGATATAATAATAATCATATATTTATTAATGTTAATTTCTATGGGTAGTCCAATGGGTAATAGAAGTGAACCCTGAAATAACTCAGAGATCCATGGTTAGTTCTGAGGTAATGGAGAGACCCAAGGTTTAAGTCCCTGGTTCATGACCGAGGGAAGCAGAAACCATAGATCCCCTCTGAGTAGTAACCATAACCACATGTCATGCCAGCTACTTGGTTTGTCTGGGATTTAAAAAAAACATATATTTGATAATGGTGTATAAAACAATAATTAAATTCTTGATTCACCATTGCGTCGGCTGTAATTCGCCGTACCTCATTGTTCGTCTGAAAATCCCTTTGAGGACCACGATCTCTGGTTTTCGCCGTACCTGAGCGCGCTGACTCTTTTTTTTTTCAAAACGAACGGCGAAGATTTGATGTGACGAGAATATTCTTCACGATCTCTGCTTTTGTGACCCTTTGAGGACCACGATCTCTGCTTTTGTGCGTTACAAAACAATAAACGAATATTTAAATAAAGAAACTAAAATGGTTGACCGCCGCTTCATTTTAATCCGCTTCAAGCTCACCTCCCCATGTTGCATTTTTTCGCTCCATATTGTTTTGGACTCGTCCAACGAATTGTTTGGATGGTTAAAAGTGATCGTATTTCGGGTAAAAATAATTCAAAATTTTTTGTAAAGGTAATGTTTGAATCATATTTTTGATGGTAGAAATGGATTCAGCACTATCAAAAAATTCTAAGACATTTAAATTTTTGAAGTTTAACAATTATAACTTAGATTTACAAAAATCCTAGTCACATTTTCTCTAAATATAACCAGAATTTCCATAACTTTCCGGACAACTCTTCCCCTAGTTACACTACCTGTATTGTTTTTGATACACACCATGGAGGACATGTTTGCTGCACAGGCCTTCACCGGCACCTCGGATGTGATCAGCCACTCTGTCTCAGGCCTATGTTATGGCTTGAAAATATATACAGCTCATCACATTTTTGCTTCTGATTCTTGGGGTATTGGATATAGTTTCTATGGAAAATCTATCTTCCATGGAGGCGTTTGATCATGTTAGGTTGTTACAGTAATATTTTCATTTTTTGTTCTTTTTGTTGGAAGATTGCTTTATTCTTCACAAATTTTCAATGGTAACCATAATTTTTGGCAAAATGTCATTGCCTAACAAACGTGTCGAAAATAGTGCCTCAAAACAATGTGAAGGCATTGATATGTTGGTTCGATGCAGGGGCAATAGTGAGCACAGTCTGTATGGATCAGCGAAGAGGAGCAATTTATTATTCAACAAACACCACTGAGGATTACGACTTATTCGAATTACGCATGGACAAATGCCGTTATCAGAAATATGGATTTGACGGTTGCAAGGTCCGTGTATTGTCCTACCCTGATAAAAAATATATATATATTTGCTAGAGATTATGGATTTGGAGTCATGACAATTAACTGTTTTTGTTTATATACAAAGTTGTTCTCATGATGTAGCAACACTATTTGGTAGATTTCAATCATTTTTTAGATATGATAGCCAAAACACAAAATCAAGGTGCTTGAAAAGTTAACTACATCTTTAATATTTTAATCTTATATGCACTGTTGTTATGGTATAGCAATACCAGTTAGAGAATGAAACTTAAGACTTTTTATTGGTAAATGTGGAGCCTTAACCAAAACACAAACTAAGGTGTTAGTATCAAGGGGTATCGATTTCACCAAATTTATATAAATGTTTCACTAACTTAGTGATAAGCCAGGGATGTCTATTTACGAAATTTAATCAAAAGTTTCTTTGATAAAAATGTTCACAGCGAAGGATATCTACCTTTTCCAAACTCCTAAGTTTTTTTTAATTAAAATATCAAAATTATATGTTCCACTAAATTTATCTATCTACACAAAATAGTTAACATTATTATTTCTTAACAACTAGCCATTTAATTCTATTTTTCAAATATGAAAATGAAAGTTTAATAGTTATATCAACCCTATGTAAACCGTGTGAATCTCAAGAAAATATGTATTCCTTTTCAATGGAAGAAAAAGTTTATAATATTAAAAACTAGCCATTTAATTCTATTTTTCAAATATGAAAATGAAAGTTAAATAGTTATATCAGCCCTATGTAAACCTTGTGAATCTCAAGAAAATATGTATTCATTTTCAATGGAAGAAAAAGTTTATAATATTAAAAACTAATTGCACAATCTAAAAATAACCTTGTAAACATAAAACTTTATTAGCTATTTTTAATTATATTTTCCCCTTTTTATAGGTACACTATAAGCTTATTCCCTAGTAGACCCATATGTTTCCCACCATTCTTTTAATTGTATTATGTCCAATGTCATATTGTGACGAAAATTGTCTCAATATGAAAATCAACCATGGTAAACCATGTTTATTTTAGGGTTTACAGTATTTATCTTAGGATTTATATACCTAGGCTTCATAATATTAATCCCTCTGGTTTTTAAATCTCTTGGGTTTATAATATCAATCAGTTGGGTCTATTAATCTAAGGGTTCATATTCCTAGGGTGTAATATTATTCATATGGTTTATAATACCAATAGGTTGGGCTTATTAATGTAAGGGTTCATATTCGTAGCATGTAATATTATTCATAGGGTTTATAATAATGATCCTTGAGTTTAATATAAATCCCTTAGGTTTACAGTCATGATCCTTCGTCACACTATGGAAATTTATTTTTGAATATGAAAATCAACCTAGACGAACATCGCATTGTGATAAAGATTGTCTTGATGTCAAAATCAATCATGCTCAACCATGGTCAAACACCGCATTTTGACAAAGATTTTCTTAATATGAAAATGAACCATGTTCAACCATGTTTATTTTAGTGTTTATAGTAATTATCTTAGGGTTTATATACCTTGGGTTTATAATATTAATACCTTGGGTTTAATATTATTTCCTTGGGTTTAATATTATTACCTTATGGTTTTAGAATTAATCCCTTGGGTTTATAATTACAATCAACCATAGTGAACCATGATCCGATGTCACATTGTGAAAAAGATTGTCTCAACATGAAAATCAATCATGGTCAACCATGGTCGAACGTCTCATTATGACAAAGATTGTTTCAAAATAAAAATCAAGCATGGTCAATCATGTGCCAATGTCGCATTATGACAAAGATTTTCTCAATATGAAAATCAACAATGACCAACCATGGTCAACCATGGTCCAATGTCACATTGTGACAAATCTTGTCTCAATATGAAAAGAAACCACGATTCATTGTTGCATTGTGACAAAGATTTTCTCAATATGAGAATCAATCATGTTCATCCATGGTCCAACATTTGTTTTAGGGTTTATATTATATATCTTAGGCTTTATATACCTAGTGTTTATAATATTAATCCCTTGGGTTTTTAGCATTAAGCCCTTGGTTTATTATTCCCTTGGGTTTATAATATCAATTTGTTTGGTCTATTAATATAAGGATTCATATTTTTATGCCGAAGCTCTTCTTATAGGATTCATATTCCCAAGGTGTAATATTATTCATATGATTATCAATATGTTGGGTTTATTAATGTAAGGGTTCATATTCCTAGGGTGTAATATTATTGATAGGGTTTATAATTTTGTTTTTAAAGAATCTTTGGCGAAAATCACATAGAAAAACTTTTGTCGACGCGTTTCGAACCATCCAATGTGGTTCATCATCAGGACAAGTTGAATGAGCAAATCTCACTTAGCATATTAAATAGATAGGGCAGAGAATCCCATGACTTAACGGCTAAAAAACAACAGCTAGAATTGACTGGATAACGACTAGTTTGAATCTGATAAAAGGTAAAATAATATTAATATATAAATTTTTTATAATCTATTATTATTATAATTAATTTAATAAAGAAAATTTTTGGTTATTGATATTAAGTTAAAAATGTAAGCGGACAATACTGAAATAAGTAAAATACTAAGTAAATCAAAAAATATAATCAATATAATATATTTATAAAATATATTGAATGAATAAAATTAAAATGCAGTTAAAATTAAAATTCATGGTAAATAAATTAATTTCAAAAATATGAGTTGTTATAATGCAAAAATAGAGTAATAGTTAATTATATTTATTAAATATATATTTTTAATAAATGTTTGCCAAAGATTAAAAAGAAATATGATAATAAAAAATTAATTTAAGGAACCAAAATTAGTATATTGTTTTTAAAAATTATAAAATAGATTAATTTTAAAAATAATTTATTAAATTAAAAATAAAATTAACACACAAGAGTTTTACACGCAAAAATAAATAAATACGTATAAAAATAAAACCAACCAAATTAAAAACAATTATAATCAAATAAATATTATAAATTATTATAATAAATCCAAGTTTAAATAAATGAGCCACAAAGTTAAAAATAATAAATACAATAAAATAAACTAAATAATAAAAATAAATAAATAAACTAATAAATAAATAAATATAATAATAATAATAATAAATAAATAGATAAAATAAAATAGAATAGAAATCACAAACTTAATTAAACAATTATTAAGGGAGGGAAAGAAAGAAAACGACTAGGAGGAGAGGGTTGGGACCCAGCAACTACTAATCTTCCAGCCATCCTCTCTATTAAGATTGTTCGGCCTTTTTTCGATCTCAAGGGCTTCCCTAAATTTCCGGTGATGGAATTGTGACACTCTAGCAATCACCCTAGCCTCCTCGATGCAGACATGATGATTGGTTTTCTCCACATGTTCTGCTAAGGCGGAAGATTTAGTTCTCATATGCTTGAGGTCAGCTGCGTCCTCACTAATCCTTTGATTAATGGAGCGACCAGTCTCGCCAATAGAGGGGGTCCCACATGAACAAGGAATAATATAAACTCCTTTCATGTCCTTGGGGTCGATGGGATCCTTCACAGATCTTAGGGATTTACGAATGGTGTTAAGAGGTCTAAACGTTGCGGGGATATTATGCTTCTTAAGAACCCTCGCAATCTTATCCGTGGTCCCCTGAACAAATGGAAGATTGACACCAGGAATCTGCTCCTTAGGCCCCCTTCTGGTTAACAAATTCTTAGCTGCTCTGAGGAAAGCCTTTTGTCCCAAGTGTCTGCTATAACCATTCTCGACAAAGACATTAAGGAGATGGGATTTCTCCTCCTCTAAGCTCTTTTCATCAGAGATCCTTAGGGCACGAGTTGCAAGGGTGTTGAGAACCCCCAACTTCTAGGCTGGGAAATGGTGGGAACTAGCATGAAGACACTGCTCCGTATGAGTTTCCTTGCGAAACACTCGGTGGGAGAGGGAACCATCCTCATTCTTAGAGATAAGAATATCAAGGAAAGGGAGGAAACCATCAACTTCGTGTTCCTTAGTGAACTTAATAGCTGAGGATTGACTATTAAGATGATCGAAGAAGAGATCTAACTCCTCCTGGCCGTGAGACCAAATGGCATTCGTGTCATCTACAAACCTTTTCCAAAGCTTGGGAAGGAGACGGGCTGAGTTCAGAGCCTTATGTTCAAAATCTTCCATAAAAAGATTAGCAACAATAGGGGAAAGGGGTGAGCCCATGGCAACCCCACAAGTTTGCTCAAAGAACTCACCTTCAAAACTGAAAAAGGTAGAGGTGAGGCAGATCTCAACTGACCGAGTGGTATCAGGATCAGTTAGACGGTAGATCACATCCATGGCCTCATTTATAGGGATGCAAGTGTAGAGGGAAACAACATCAAAACTGACCAGGATGTCTCCAGAGTCTAGCTTGATGTCCTTGAGCTCCTCAATAAAGGAATCTGAGTCCTTAATGAAGGACGATGTATGACCAACTAAGGGCTTAAGCTTTAAAGCAAGAAACTTTGCAAGAAGATAGGTAGGACCTCCAATGGTGTTGACGATAGGCCTAAGGGGAGCTCCTTCCTTATGGATTTTAGGGAGCCCATAGATTCTAGGCATGATAGGATTGCTCTCAATGAGTTTACGGTGCAGGGGACTCACTGAGTTACTGGATTTAATGGCAAGGGCCACAGTCCTGGAGATCCTCTTTAACGGGTTTTTGGGAAGCTTCTTATAACTACCGCTATTATGAAGATGATCTAGCATTTTATTGCGGTAGTCTGCCTTATTAAGAATGATAGCAACCCCACCCTTGTCAGCTTTCAGAACAACAATATCTTTGTTCTGATTTAACGATTTAAGGGCTTCAAATTCATCCCTACTAAGGTTGCTCCTGGGAGGCTTAGCCTTCCTTAGGATAACAGCACAATCCTGCCTAATAGTATTCTTAATACTATCACGTAAACCCCGAATCCCAAATTCTATGTCACAGATAATATCATCCACACGGATCTTCTTAGGGGCCAAGGCAAAGTTTAGACCTTTGCTTAAAACACTAAAAATAGAAGGTGGAAAAGAAAATCTAGATAAATTAACCACCTTATTATTATTATGAGAGGAAGGGTGAGGATTAACACCATTTGAATGACTCTTCCTCAATTTAGAGTTAATGTCTCTATGTAAGTTAAGCCTTGTTAACCTATTATCATTATTCATTGTCAACCTAATCCTCCCATTATTATTTACAATGTTAATATTATTATTATCAATATTAGTATTGTTAATAGTGTTATTATCTACCTTATCAACAAACAAATTGGTCTTATTATTAATATCATTATTAATAATACTATTAATATATTCATGATTATTATTACTATTGTTATAACCAATATCATTAATATTATAACTGTTAATATTATTTTCACAATTATCTTTATTATTATATTATTCTTACTAATATTATTATTATTCGTAATTTATTACTGTTATTATTAAAAATTAATAATTTATTATTATTATATTGGTATATTAATAACATCATCATTATTACTACTAACGTTATTACAAATATCATTAATGTAATAATTGTTAATATTATTATCCCTATAGTTAATAGCATTATTATTTTCATTACTAATATTATAAATATTAAAATTGTTATCATTTTTTATACCATTCATATAACCGGCATTATTCAAAAAATCGATATCACTGTTATAATTTGCAGCGACACCTCTTATGCCGCCACTAAGATTGCTAATCGTATTATCCTCACTGATCATACCTGAGCAGCCGAAGGTGGAGATCGAAGCACCTGCGCAGCAACTGCTCACATCATGAACTCTGCGGGAAGCCAAATCTGGATCTGGATGGGCTGCACGGGTACCAAAACTAGTGAGGGGGGATCGAGGAACAGCGATATCAGATAGAACAGTGTTGTCCCTACGAACTTGCTCCCTTGACAGCAGACTAGAACCATCTGAAAACTGAACATTGGACTGCGTCTGAGGCAAATTAAACTCAACTGTATCCCCCACGCAGGAAAACTGATTGGCTGAGTAGGAGGAGGAAGGAACCGAGCCGCTGGCACAAGGACCAACATCATTGCAGGATACCGCCAGAGGGCTTGGATGGGAGCAGGCTGCTCCA